>MU701728.1:76101-135900 GCA_026770625.1 Nicotiana glauca | reverse complement strand
GCACCTTATTACTTTGTGTTGCGGCACGCAACCCGATCCCACCGTACATTTTCAATTCACAAACAATCACAACAATAGCAATGGACAATTCACAAAGATCACAACAACACTGCTTGAGGAATAGCAACAATAATTTTTTAACAAGTGTTTCCATAACCATTGATACTATTTCCGTCATATTCCACAATTTCCAAGTATTTATGTTACAACAATACTTGCCCACGATCAGCCATAAATGTTAATATCACAATTATTTCAGTCGCATCACTTACAATTCCCTTACGTTATTTTTTTTTCATCTAATACCACATATCATAATCACAACCATGCAAATCGCACAATTTTACAATTTACTCACGTGAATGTCACATACCAAATATTTGAACACCAACAAGGCGATTCTACTGTAGACGTGTGATTTTTGACCCTTCCCGAGATTTTTTTACATTTTTAGCGTAAAATATTTAGTTTAAGCCTAATATAGCTATTTCAGCTATTTTTGACTCTTTACTTTATTTTCATTACAAAAAATGAAAAAAATAAAATACAAAAAATAGCACCTTACTTTAATCTTTATATAATTTCGAAAATTAAAAAAAAATAGTTTTATTAATGTTTTGTAGTCATTTAAATCTTTTAAAAATACAAAAATAGTACTTTATATTTTTATCTTTATATAAAAACAAAAATTACAAAAAAAAAAAATAGTTTCATTAATATTTTGAAGTTACTTTAATCTTGAAAAAATATAAAAATTATTTTATTTTAATTGTGAGTCTTATTTTAATAGTTATTTTTCTATGTAGGATTAATTAAATAACATCGTGTTCTTATTCTCGGTTTCGGGCAAAGAATAATATTCCGGTTCAAACAACCCATTTTAGACCTAATTTTCAGACTTAGCCCATAACAACCCGGGCCCAATTAATCCATGTGTAGGGGTGCCGAATTACATAAGTATGTATTTAATTAGAATAGTTCGTCAAAGGATGTTCAAAGTTGAAAAGACAAACCTATGTCACAAAAGAATATTAAATAGTTATAATAGTTAGAGCATGGTCAAATTTAACAAATAAAGCACGTAAGCTAAGGTGTTATTTTTTTTTTCTTTCTAAAACAAATAGAGAAACATCGTTATCAACTATTGCAGTCACTTTCTAGTTCACATTTTTCTAGTTGTAAATGCACTACTGATGATTTATATTGAGTTCACATTTTTCTAGTGGGAAAGGCACTACTAATGGTTGATATTGATTTGTCTTGCTTTCGATCAAGGATATATTGATAGCAATTGTCTTCTTCTAAAAGGGAGGAAGATACACGGATAAAGAAAAGAAAATTTAAAAAATCTGCCGAGAAGGTTTCCTTCATAGTTTTGGATACAAATTGTCTTGGATCTTTTACTCACAAATCTTAAAGGCTTGGACTTTAAAAAAATATATATTTTATAAAAAATTGGAGGTGATTTTCCTTGACTTTGATCTTTCAAAAAAGACAATACATAGCAAAGAAATGGAGCTCAGTTGAGGGATTCAGATCAAATCGTCACTCTTTTGCCGTTCGAAGTTCCGGTTGTGATTCTCTGTTGAAGTTCATGTGTTGTTTCTACTGTAGCTGATTTTGAATTTTGCTGGATTAATTTTCAAGAAAATTTTCGCCTAAAGATTTGTTTCTTCAATTAGTTTTGATTTTTGAATGCTTGAGTTATTTACTCTTCATTACTTAGTGTGATTGAAGGTGTAGTCTTAATTTATTTTAATGTAACTAAGTCTCTGTTTTTTTTTTATGTTAGGATTAAAGTTTTTTTTTTCTCAAGTGTTTCTCGTTGATGTATATCCTTAATTAAAAATAAAGTGTTGGCAATTAAGTTTAATCATTTCTTTAGTTTAGATCTTTAAACTTTGAGTAGTTTTATGTCTCTTTGTGAAAGTTTTGATAACATTTCTTTATATGTATAACTTTAAATATCTTTTGAATTCACCGTCTTATTTAGTTTAACAAGGAATATAAGTCATAAAATTAATTTATGTGCGATACCATATTCGTGATTTTTCTCTTTTATTAGTAAAGTAAATCCTTTGACATATAATGGATGAATATGAAGAGAGTAACACCATATGAGGTTTAACTTGGGTCTAAAATGAAGGTTCGTCAATTTTTTTTAAAAAAATATTGAGTAGGTTTTTTTTATATTGTACTGTTCTAATTCTTGCTAATGTAGTCTAGTAATAATCACAAGAGGTCGTATCATGCTTTTGAGCAAATATTTCTTTCATTCTGTTTGTTTAGTTTTAAATATATTTACTTTAAACGTAAAAAAAAAATTTTAAGCTATATTTGTATCTTTACTTGCCAAATTTTCGTTAAAGTTAAGTATGAACTTGACGGGAATATAGATACTTATTGGATTTTTCATCGTTATAAGGCCATTAATCATTTAGTTGAATCGGATAATTCCAGCTTCACAATAAATCTCAAATTACTTCAGGAAAAATAAGTCATAAATCACTAGTATGTTTTAGGCGCGTTATTTTAATAATTTACCTTCTCAAATTCGGGGGGTGCATTTATGTAACTCGATTTTAACAATTTCGAATAATAAAACCCTTTGTAATAAAGTGAGACGAGCCTCGCCAAATAAAATATGTATAATTACGGGATCCTCATAAATGTATATATAAAAATACTTAGACTTCGAGATGTGCCGTTTTAGCGAATTTCATGGCCTTCTCAAAATAATAACACGTTAGTAGCTTTAAGCGCGTATTTAATAATCTTATCTCCCTAAACTCGGGTGCACATTTATGTGACCCAAAATCCAAATCTCAACAAAGTCGAAATGTGTCGATAATCACGGGTACATTGATTGTGACGTGGTTTGAGATGCATTTTCTTGATGTTGCAATTCTTTTACTAAAATAATGAATAATAATATTAAAAACGGTTAAAGATTAAAATTTTGCACATAAGTTAAAGCTTGGTACAAATCAGATAAATAAGCCGAATATGACAGTTGATCGACCGTGCTAGAACCATGGAACTCGGGAATGCCTAACTCCTTCTCCCGGGTTAACAGAATTCCTTATCCGTATTTCTGGTGCGCAGACTGTTAAACAGAGTCATTCTTTTCCTCGATTCGGGATTCAACCGGTGACTTGGAACACCATAAATCTCCCAAGTGGCGACTCTGAATTAATTAAATAAATCCCGTTTCGATTGTCCTTTAATTAGAAAAACTCCCTTGCGCCCTCGCGGGCAGCGTAAAAAGGAGGTGTGACATCTACAAGGTCAAGGTTAGCCATACATACCTGGAGTCGAATTCCCTTTTTAAACTCCTATTATCAGTCACCAAGCAATCTAGCCACGTCAATCTAGTTCACAATTAACACATGCACCTTAGAATTTGAAATTCACAATTACTATCCGAGCTTATTTAGGTTATCGAGCACAGCCCCTTACTTCTACCCAATTCCCCTTACTAAATTTTAGATTTTGAAAGACATGCATGTGAGTTTCCACCCATTATTTCAAGAATCAAAGCATGAGACTCCCTCCCTTAGCTTAAAATCTGGAAATCAAGGAAAAAGGGTTAGGGATTTTACCTGTAGAAATGGAGATGAAGACACTTGCTTTAAAATTTTCCGGACCAGGTAATTTGAGGAACAATTTTGAAGAAGATAAACTTTTCTCTCAAGAACCCCTCCTCCCTCTCTCTTATTTTGTTCAGAAAAATGGTTAAAATGAGGGGTTAGGGTGTTATATTAGAAAGGGGGTCGGGTTTTAAATTTTAGAAAATAGAAGTCCGGGTGAGATCTGCGGTCGCATTCTGCGATCGCAGAATCGAAATGCGGTTTGTATAATGGACCGCATTTTTGTCATCAACTTAGACCAACTCTCTGCTTCACTCTGCGGTAGGAATGCGATCCGCATATCGATTATACGGTCGCATAATGGACCGCATTTTTGACATCAACTTAGACCAATTCTCTGCTTCACTCTGCGGTAGAAATGCGGTCCGCATATCGATTATGTGGTCGCATAATGGACCGCATTTTTGACATCAACTTAGACCAATTCTCTGCTTCACTCTGCGGTAGGAATGCGGTCCGCATAGCTGATCTGCGACCGCATTCTTGACCGCATAAATGATAATTTTCTGAAAAATTAATTCTTTTGATTTTTAAAGGCTTAAATCACTACCAAGGGTCCGAACCGCAGCGAGCTTCCTAACACATATTCGGAGTCGACACCACGGGTTACTAAGTTTTGAGACCAAAATTATTTACGGGACCTTACAATAAAATGAGCAACGATGAGGAATTTTTGCCTGCTTGGCACTCCATGAGAAGCATTTTTTGAAAAATTCTAACCGCCCCTTGCTTCAGAGGTTGCTTACATATCCTTAGCTATAAAGGAATCAGGTCAGTATCGTTCTGGAAGTTTTGGTAGCTGGGACTACCAGGAGCTGTGATTTTACTATTGTTGCTACTGTTTCTACTTGCTGAGCTCCTTATTACACCAAAATAAAAAGTAAGAAGCTAATCTAACTAAACCTATCAACTACGAGTTACAAGATTCCTACCTATAAATCTCTTGAAGCTTGATCTTGAATATTAGCTGGTTCTTGTTGTGGATTCCGATTTGAATGTTGATGCTCGTTAGCTGCAACCGCTGTTTCATTCTTCAGCTTTTGGATCAAGGCAGGACATGCGAAGCTTGTGACTTCAATCAAATTTTTGAGTAGTTCGCGTCTTCCTCCCCTTCAACATTTGAGTTCACTTCTTTTTTTTTTTGTTTTTTTCTTCTTTTCTTTATTTTGGATTGAGACTTATTCTTTTGGTCATCTCGAATCCTGTGCCTCGAGGTCAAACCTGCTCATACACCAAAAACAAATAAACGAACAAAACTTTTCTGCCCCATTTTTCACTAGGAATTTTTTTAAAGTTATTTGAAACACAAATCTAAGCTATTTCTTTATTGAATGCAACAAAAGTCAGGATTGTGTATCTTTGGAAATAGGGAGTGAAGCCCTAAATTGGGAAGATTGCCAGGTTATGCTGGAAAGCTGACCGGGTTATGCTAGAAAAGAAAAAGGGTCCTCGGGTTATGCCGAGGAAGTCATCGGGTTATGCCGGAAGAAAAGAAAAAAGGTCCCTGGGTTATGCCAGGGAGGTCCACGTGTTATGCCGGGAGGAAAGAAAAAAGGTCCTTGGGTTATGCTAGGGAGGTCCACGGGTTAAGCCGAGAGAAAAGAAAAAAGGTCCTTGGGTTATGCTAGGGAGGTCCACGGGTTATGCCGGGAGAAAAGAAAAAAGGTCCCTTGGATATGCCTGGGAGGTCCACGCGTTATGCCGGGAGAAAAGAAAAAAGGTCCCTGGGTTATGTCAGGGAGGTCCACGGGTTATGCCAGGAGAAAAGGAAAAAGGTCCTCGGATTATGCCGGGGAGGTCTACGGGTTATGCCGGGAGAAAAGAAAACAAGTCCTTGGGTTATGCTAGGGAGGTCCACGGGTTATGCCGGGAGAAAAGAAAAAAGGTCCCTGGGTTATGCTAGGGAGGTCCACGGCTTATGCCGGGAGAGAAAAAAAGGTCCTCGGGTTATGCCGGGAGAAAAGGAAAAAGGTCCTCGGGTTATGCCGGGGAGGTCCACGGGTTATGCCGAGAGAAAAGAAAAAAGGTCCCTGCGTTATGTCGGGGAGATAAGGAAAAAGGTCCTCGGGTTATGCCGGGGGTAACTAGGGAATGGAGCCCTATGTTGGAAAGGATGCAGCTAGAGATTGGAAGCCCTATGCTACCATGATTTTGAATTTTTCTTCCTCTTGTTTTTTTAATCACTCTTCACTTTTTTTTTGAGTTTAAGAAAATGAGTAAAAATGCAGGAAAGAATTTGAAGGAGACTTCCCTTTTGGATTGATTATTGCTGCAAAGTTGTTTCTAGCTCTTGCGCATTTTTCCTTTTTGGTTGCACCTACTTCTTGCACGGTTGCTTTGGATTACACCTGTCTCAGTTTTTCAAATAAATAACAATCGTTAGTTTGAAACAGTGGTTGGTTTTGTGGCTTTCATTGTTTTTGATCACTTGATCTCGGCCTAACTTTTTTGGTGAAGATCTCAACTGCAACTGTTTGTTCCCTGAGGACTGATTTTATTTCTTGCCCTAAAGAACCTCTAACTTTTCCAAACTTTGCCATTACAATCGGTCGGTGGAAATCAACCTTTTCGATGTTTTTTTCATAGGCCTTTACCTTCTGAATTTTTTTTTCTTTTCCTTTTTTCGGAACATTGGGGAACTTTTTGGCTCCTCAAACTTTGCTGCCACGGCTAGTTGCGTGGGACTTAACATTTTCTTAACTTTATTTTGCCTTCGTAGGCCTTTCATTTTTTGACTTCTTTATTCCAATCTTCAATTTCGGAGCATTTGGGGCACCTTGGCTTTTCGAACCTTTTCCAAGACGGTTAGCCACATGGGACTCAACCTTTTCAACTTCATTTGCCTTTTACAGGCACTTAAATTTGATTTTCTCTTTCTGAGAGTTTTGATTTCGAAGCACCTGCCGCCATGGCTAGTCGGGGTCAACTTGATGCCCCTGACGAGGCTTGGTGCCTTTTTGCACATTAGCTCATGTCAAACAAAAGCCCTGTAAATCAGTCTCGCCATCACTTCTTTGTCTCAGTTCCGGAATAGAGTTAGACCGAAAGGGATTCAAAGAAAAATAAATAATGGACAAGACAATGAATTTAAACGAGAGGTATCCCTTTTGAGGAGAGGAAAAAAGGAATTATCTGGAGTATATACGGACTTCAATGAACACGACATGCCTTTTGGACTGGATGCCTGATCTGTGTAAACCATCCGACTCTTAGAAATTCATCACAAATTTGAATTGAAATCGAGAACCTTGCCTGGACTCTATCGATGCCGATGGTTTTGAGGCTCCTCTTTTTGATCGGGGATGCCCTTTGCGGGTTTTCACGAGCTGACCTCTCTCATTTATCTTCTCACAATCGCCTTATAGTGCTCTTTGCAAGTTTTCACTAAAAAGACTCTCATTTCAATTTCTCTGCTTACCGTCACCTCACGGTGCCCGTGTGGGTTTTCACCAATAAGACTCTCTCATTTTATTTTTCTCAATTTGGATTTCATCGGATCCAAGTAGCTGCATTCTCCGATCCTTGAATCATTCTCACCGATTGATTGGAAGGACTTGAACAGGATTTGGGGTAAAAAGAGATTGGATGGAATTACAACTTTGGAACCTTTCTGGCGAACTGTCGCTGAACCATTATAACTTTTGCCCCAGTTTCACTTTCGGGGGGACCTTGAATTTTTATTTTTGTGTGACTGAACCCCAGAGGGAGGCTGCCTATGTATCCTTTCGGAATCAAGTCGAACGTAGTTTAGGAATCTTTGTTTTTGGTTTTCTTTTGTTTTTCTATTTTTTGTTTTGTTTTGTTTCTCTTTCTTTTTCCTTTCCTTTTTCTCTCTTTTTCGTTTTTTTCATTTTCTTTGTCTTTTCTTCCTTTTTTTGCATCTTTTTTTTCCTCTTTTTTTTTTTTCATTTTTGTATCTTTCTTTTCTTTTCGTTCAATTTTCCGGTAACAATTTCAAGTTCCAAAGAGAGTAATCAAAGAAGAGTAACCGGTTCAAAGGGTTTGCAAATGGTTGGTGATGTTTGGATAGCGAGAATAAAAGCCTTATTCATCCCAACCGGAGATCATTAATGCTATATAAAGGATGAAACATAGTACCTTTCGACTGCAGTTGCATTGCCAGTTGTTTCGGGGATATTTCCTTCGATGTGTCCCAAGTACAACACACTCTTTTGGTAGTACTCTTGTTGTAATGTATGGACCTTTCCAATTCCGGAACCAAATTTTCTTCTGTTGTTCCAACTCTTTGTTTTATTTCCTTAAACTTTATCCTCATTGCATTCTAAGTCTTGATTCATTATTTCAAAGCCTGACAACGTTATGGGATCTAGGCATAAAATCCGCAAGCATGTCATGTTATTGAAATCTGCATTTAACGGAACTAAAAAGAGAATGAGAAAATGACAAGATTAAGAAAAGAGACATTCCTGGAAAATCAAATATTAATTTCATTTAATTTTTTTTGATTTTTTTTCTATTTTTGAAGATAGAATAGTTTACATCGGAAAGTAAGACAATAAAGTAAAACATTCGGATCACACCCTGAGATAATCTGGATGCAGAAAGGACAGCAAGATTGGCTACCGAGACTCCCGTCTGATGAGGAACTTTCAGGCTTAGCGATCGTTTTTGGCTTTTCTTCTATCTCGGCAATGGCTGCAATGGCCTTCAATGCCGGATCAACTTCCTCATCTTCACAAATCATTCTGAATATTGGCCCGTTGTTGTGGGCAGGCAATAGATTGTTCATCACATCAAGAGCATCTTCATCCCGGAAAATGATTCTTTCAGCTTCAATCAAATCCTCAACTGCCCTTTTGAGGGTCCAACAATCCTCTATACTATGTCCTACTGCTCCAGAGTGGTATTCACGTCTAGCATCAGCTCGGTGCGAGAGGGACTCGGGATTTGGCTGGTTCGGGTCCACTGGCCGCAATAGATTTAGCCTGATTAGCTTTTGGAACAAGCTTGAATATGATTCACTAATAGGGGTGAACTGATTATTTCTGAAAGGTTCTCTTGGGCTAGGATTGTATTGGGAATCATTTGGTTGAGGATTATATGGAGTTTGCCAAGGGTGGGAATTTCTGGGAGGTGGAGCTCGATTTTGTGTATGATGTTGTGGTTACGTGTAAGATTGCGCGCTCATAACCGCATAGGAAGGCGGTGCCACGACATAAGCATCATCTTGAATGGGATAATAGTATGGTGGGATGATAGGAGGCACATATGATTGGCTGAATGACCTGCGAGCCCCCCTCGAGCTTGAGACCATCATGACTCCCTCTTCACTCCCATTTATATTCATCAAACCCTCCGAACCATTTTGAACATCTAGTGATGTGGCTTTAAAAGCAGCATGACTCAAGATTCGACCCATTTTTAGATCGTTTTCAACCATTTTCCCAATTTTGATAGCCTCAGCGAACGACTTACCCACAACAGACATCATGTTCTGGAAGTAGTAAGCCTCTTGGGCCTGCAGAAAAACTGTGACCATTTCAATTTCATCCATTGGAGGCTTTACCCTGGCAGCTTGCTCACGCCATTTGGCAGCATATTCGCGGAAGCTTTCTGTGGTTTTCCTTTTCAAATTGGACAAAGTGTTCCTGTCGGGAGCGATGTCCACATTATACTGGAACTGACGGATAAAATCTCGAGTCATGTCATCCCACACGTGCCAATGAGTAATTTCTTGATCCGTATACCATTCAGAAGTGATTCTGGTGAGGCTTTCCCCAAAATAGGCCATTAGCAGCTCCTTTTTTCTACCAGCACCGCTCAACTGGTTACAGTATCGTTTCAGATGAGTGACCGGGTCTCCGTGCCAGCCGTACTTTTCAAATTTTGGCATCTCGAAGCCAACTAGCAAGTGGACATGGGGAGACATACAGAGGTGAGAGTATGAGACACTCTTTTGGCCACTCAGACCTTGCATGTTTTTCAAGCTTTGTTCCAGGCTCTTCATCTTCCGAGCAATTTTCTCTTGCTCGGGATTTTTAACAACCTTTTCTTGCTCCACCGAAAGATCATATTGTGGAGGTTGAGTGAAACAGTATGGGGTCACATATGTTATTTATGGTTGAAGCCGGTGCCTGGGGGAGAACCCACAGAAGGCATGCCAGGATCATTGGAGGGCATTGGAGGGTGCCCGCATGGGATGAGTGAGTTGGGCACATGGGCGTTTGTAACCTCACCTGAACTGGGGATCAACTCAGGGAACCCAGGGATTGCACTTGGTGGTTCCCTACTATTAGACTAGGCGTCCCACATTTCCAATATGCGGAGACGCAATATCTTATTTTCTTCAGCAGCTGCTGATTCTAGCTGCAGAATAGCTGATGCCGAGCTATCCTCAGGACATATGATTGGTAGATTGCTTGCAGAGGCCATATGTGCCTTTGGATCTCGTGAAGGAGGGGAGGCCGGACTACCAACAAAACTAACCACCGAAACCTGGCTAATTTGCGCATCCAACAACCTTGTTAGTTTTCAAACATTTAACATATAGGAAATCGCATGTTGGGATGCAATGCACCTAACAGTTAAACGCTTCTACTGTGTGTTTGAACGGTTGCATGTTTCATCCCGGCCTTAACTAACTTTACCTCCTTTTTTCTTCATTTTTGCTCTCTTTTTAATCACTCTTGATTTTTTTTCATCTCGTTTTTGCCGCTCTTTTATTTTTTCACTCCTTTTCGTTTTGTTTTTGTCGCTCTTTTATTTTTTGTCGCTCTTTTTTTTCTTCTTTTCTCCATTTTTTTCTTTTTTTTTCCAATTTATTCTTCACTCAATTTATTTATAATTATGATCGAATTCGATGGGGATTGCCTACATATCATGATGACCCCGCATGAATCAGATCTTGCATAGTTCGGGAAGATTGGGAATAAAGCAAATAGGCTAACTTTTATTTTTAATTTTTTTTGAAAGAAATGCTTTAAAACAAGAAAGGAATTTTTTTTTCTGATTGATTTTTGATTTTTTTTGATTTTGATTTTGATTTTATTTTGAAAGAAAAACTTCTAAAAATTCCTTTTCTTTTGATTTGAACTTTGGGAATTTTAGAAGTAAAAGAAAAATACTTTTGTTTGAATTTTTATTTGTTTTCTCTTTTTCTAAATAAGAAAGAAAATATTTTTTGAATTTTGGAAGTTGCCTCTTAATTTTCGAACGAGGGACATTTAAGAAAATGTTTTGGATTTCTGAGTTTTTTTTGTTTATTTACAAAAGTACTTCTAAAGAAAAGCAAAAATATTTTTTGGACTTCAATTTTTTTTTTGACATTTATGAAAGAAAGACATATAAGGAGTATTTTTTTTTTTGAATTTTTGTTTCTGATTTTTATTTTTGGAAAATTACTTCAAAATGAAGGAAACCCGTATTTTTGAATTTTTATTTTTATTGATTTTTCTTTTTTCTTATGAAAGACTTCAGAAAAAAGGAAACTATTTATTTTTGAGTTTTAAAAACTTTTTTTTTTTGAATTTTCTAAGAAAAGATTTCTAAAGAAGGAACTAATGGAAAATATTTTTGGATTTTTTAAAAATTGGGGTCGGAACCGATGAGGTTTTCCTCCGTATCTCACATCCGGTGAGAATCAGACCTGCGTAGTTCGTAAGATTGGGAATAAAGCAAATAGGCTAACTTTTTTTTGAATGTTTTTTTGAAAGAAATGCTTTAAAAGAAGAAAGGAAATTTTTTTTGATTGATTTTTGATTTTTCTTTTATTTTGAAAGAAAGACTTCTAAAAATTCCTTTTCTTTTGATTTGAACTTTGAGAATTTTAGAAGTAAAAAGAAAAATATTTTTGTTTGAATTTTTATTTGTTTTCTCTTTTTCTAAATAAGAAAGAAAATATTTTTTGAATTTTGGAAGTTGCTTCTTAATTTTCAAAAGAGGGACATCTAAGAAAATATTTTGGATTTCTGAGTTGTTTTTGTTTATTTACAAAAGTTCTTCTAAAGAAAAGCAAAAAATTTTTTTGGACTTCAATTTTTTTATTGACATTTATGAAATAATGACATCTACGGAGTATTTTTTTTTTGGAAAATTACTTCAATATGAAGGAAATCCGTATTTTTGGATTTTGATTTTTATTGATTTTTCTTTTTTCTTATGAAAGACTTCAGAAAGAAGGAAACTATTTATTTTTGAGTTTTAAAAACTTCTCTTTTTATTTTTTGAATTTTCTAAGAAAAGATTTCTAAAGAAGGAACTAATGGAAAATAATTTTGGATTTTTTCAAAAATTAGGGTCGGAACCGATGAGGTTTGCCTACGTACTCACATCCGGTGAGAATCAGACCCGCGTAGTTCGGTCAGTTTTGACGGAACAGGGGAAACCATCACACTTGAAAATTTTGGCTCATTTTGAAATGACTTTTTTTTTCCAGAATTTCGGCAGAGTTTCACAATTTTCTAATACCTACCTCACTCTTGGTTTTTATTTTTTTTCCTCTTTTTTTTTGATTTTCTTTCCATATTCTAGAAGCCGGTCTACATGCAAGCCTAAACAAACAGATGCGCAAGTAGCACGTAAGATGCATCATGATGGTCTTTTAATTTGGGTACACCTGTCCTGGACGGACCCAACCCCTGTGTTGAGTCCCCAAAGTTAAATGTACACGATGCAAAAAAATATTCCTACTAGGGATCCGTCATGAGGCTTTGTTATACTAGGTTTAAAAACCTGGGTTTATTGTTCTAGAGCTGACTTACCCGAGCGGACAGCTCGAGCCGGGGAGGGGGGGAGGGCAGTGTACCAGGAATATAGAAGCTTCACCGGCTTTGCAACTTGTCCGAACCTCGTTCTAAAATGGGATAAGACTCTAGATAGAAGAGAAGTCACACGAAGAGCACCCTTATCCATGATTTAGAAGACTCAGAGAGAGGAAGGGTTTTATAGCAGTTTATATACAATTCAGATAATATCAAAGCGGTAAAGGCATCATTTAGCATATTAGGCCGAAACATGTAATAAAATCAGATAACAGATAAATCCAAAATCTAACAATTCATCTAAGCTCGAATTCTTGAACCCTGAACCGAAGTTCTGGGTTCTTTTCCCCAGCGAAGTCGCCAGAGCTATCACACCTCCTTTTTTACACCTCGAAGGGTACATAAGGGAGTTTTTCCAATTTAAGTGAAATTATTCGAAATGGGATTATCTATTCATTTTTTGTTCAGAGTCGCCACTTGGGATGGTTTCTTTTCTGGTGTCCCAAGCCATCGATTTATTTTAAATCCCAGATCGAGAAAAAATCGACTTTCCTTTGAAGTTTGCGAACCAAAAATTTTGAATAAGGAATTCTGTTAACCCGAGGGAAGGTTTTAGGCACCCCCAGATTTCTTGGTTCTAGCACGGTCGCTTATACTATTATAATTGGCCTATTATCTGATTCTAATACAATTAACTGCTTTTAATAATTTTTAAGAGTATTTCAACGTCATCTAAAACACGTCTTTAGATCATGCCACATGAAATGCACCCTCAGTATGAGACTTGTTTTATTTAACGTTGTGAGATTTGGAGTTGGGTTACATGAAATGCGCACCCGAATTTAGGAAGGTAAATTATTTAAATAACACGCCTAAAGCAACTACGCGTTTTTAACTTTGCTAGGAACATGAAAAGTTTGCTAAATGGCACGCCTCGAATTTTAAAGATTTTAAAAGAAATGATTAAATGAGGGCCACACATTTGAGATTTTATTTGGTGCGGCGCACCTCGATTCCAATTTGAAGAAATTTAATTACCCTAAAATTAATGGGATTGCGATTCTGTTGCTGCCTAGGCTAGCTAAAGCGACATTACAACTAGAAAGAGGGCTCATTATTTTGAAAGTTATTTGGGCTAGACATGAGGCTCAAAGGCCTATGAAATGCAGAGCTACCCCAGATTAACAAATTCATAGTAGAATCGCGTTGGGCTTGAATAAGAGCCCAAATTACGGATTAAACCGGCTTCAGCGAGTTAAAGACTCAAGATCGAGTCTTACATGGTACAAAGCATGAAGCATTTGAATTTGTTAATCACATTGTTGTGTAAAGCAAATATCGACCCTCCTTTCACAAAAACCACAGTATATTTCAAATTGATCTATATGCGAGAATATAATCGTACAATAACCCGCTTTTTGTCATCTACCATTCATTATCATCAACCTACAACATGCATAGCATCAAAATGATAGAACATGAGAAACATCTGCTTTTTGATACTCATACAGGAATCTATATTTCAACCTAAAAATTGGACAAAAGCTAAAATCAGAACATTGAACCAAATGAACCAATGTTCTCGACTGCACTAACACAGATGTGACACTCATACTTTGACTGAAAATGTTAGGGTCCTAACTCATGCAGCAGAATTTAAACACAAATCTAAGACCTATGGCTCAATTAAGCCTTCTAATATAGCCATGTTAACACTCTTCATGTCAAATACATGTATGAAATTCAGTTAAACATAAATTAGAAATTTGCTAAGAGAAAAAGTGAGAAAGAACATGATGCTGTACAACTGAACTACAAAATTAATTGCAACACATGATCTAAATTCCATTCTTTCATTTCATTCTTCAACTTGAGCATTTACATCATACAAGTTCCAAGAGACATGTACCTGGATATTGAAAGAGCAAAGAAAAAGATGACGAATCAGTGAAGAATCAGCAGAGTAGCAGCAGAAAAGGGCCCAGATACAGTCAATGAAACAATGAAACCAGCTTGGGAAATAAATGGAACAGTAGAAAATCTCAAACCAAGCTTTCACAAACCCAGATTCAATCCATTTCCACCCTAGATGATTCAGAAATTGTTTCAGAGATTGAAGACTTCAAAAACCATGGAAAAAACTCAACGAAACAGTAATTTTATTGAAACTTTCAGCATGTTTTCTATTTTTGCAGAATTTTTCTCTTCTAAAATCTCCAAAATCTCTCTAGGTCTGAATTGAGCTTCCCTTAGCAATGCATTTATAGGCAAGCTATTAGGGCAGCCTTAAGGGTTCAATTTTTACTTAATGCCCCCCTTTCAGTTAATATTTTTGCTACTTGGTCCCTAAATTTTTGGCTTGTTGGCCAAGCAAGTCTATTTTCAGTTTCTAGGAAGCTTCCTCAGGCAGTTTCAACAAGATTCTTTAAACCAAAGATCCTAAACTACCCCTTGAATTCCCAGTATTAACCCTCCAACTAATGACCCCGGGTTAAAATACACCAAGGTCCAATTGAACTAATCTCTTAACTAGGTCGGTGATGACCATAGCTAATATGAGAGACTTGGCAAACCAGAAATGATTGCTAGAACCCACAGAAAAGGAAACAAATTAAGGCAATATAGAAAACAAAACGAACGAATCTGATTTTCAAGATCAAAACAATTTTAACTATTAATTGAAATGATCTTTGACCACCAAAGAAAATAAAAATAACAATTTATGAATGCAAGCAGAAAAAAATATGAAACATGCATGGAATTAAAAAAAATAAAATAAAAGGGAGGGGGAAAAATACCAAATTCACCGGAACATCTTGTCGAGATGAGACGTGACAACAGGGGTGGACTCTTAACCGGACATTGATGAATTCATTCAACTTGAAGCTCCTCGGAATGGACTAAAATCCATGTTAATTGATTGCTCCATCGAAGGCAATCAACTAGCGTGGATTATAGCTCAAAACGAGCCTGACTTTGTGCGGAATCAAGAGGAAAAGAGGATATGGGCTTGAACACACATTTTTTTTAGATTTGGAATTAGGGAAACTCTGTTGAGGTATTCAGGAAACGGGTGTGAGAATATGTTTTAGGGAGTCTTGAGGACTGCCTGGTTTGAATTTGGGGTTGTTTAAGGTTCGAAGGTTCAAATTTCGATCACTGATTTGAGGGGTTCCTCGAAGAGGAAACAGGTGCCAGATTCAATATGAGGGGATGAAAAGGATGCTATGGTGTAAATTTGGTGTGGATTGGAGGTCCACCGCTGCTGTTAGCGATTTTCGGTGGGCGCGGACGGTGGCGAGGGGAGGGTGTGACAGAGACGATGAACACAGGTCTTAGGTTTCATTTGAGGTTTTCGGACATTTTTATTTAATTGGCATTGAACTCTAAAGGCTGTTGGATGAAGAAGAACGAAGGGCTCAGATCGCATTAGAACTAAACAACTCCAAACGACATCGTTCAAGTAATAGAAAGGGCGGACCGAGTTGGGGCGTGACTTTAGTTCGGTTTAGGTGGGTTTGGATGGATATTTATGGGGTTGACCGGGTGTAAGGGTTTGGGTTGGCCCAAAAAAATTGTTTCTTTTATATTAAAAACCTTCTCCTTCTTTCTTTTTTTTTATTTTCAAATTTTGTTAATTACAACTAAAAAATAAAAATCTGATTTAATTCTAAAATAAAACTAATAAAATAATTGCTTCTCAAAAGTTAATTAAGTCCTAAATTAAAGGAAACTATAACAAATTCAAAAATTAAAAAGTTAAAATGCAAAATGAACTATTTTTGTTATTTTCTTTCATTTTGTAACATTGGTTAACTAATTATCCTAAAAATATAAAATAGGACTCTAAATGCAAATGCAATATATTTTTATATTTTTTATGAATTAAATAAATTAAACACACACACAACAATGCAAACAAACACGAAAATTATGCACTAATTCGTAAAAAAACCATATAACTAAAAGAAAAATCCTAATCTTGGGAATTCTGTAGGAGTAATTTATGCGAGGCAAAAATCATGTGCTCACGCGGACAACTCACCTGCTACACAGACAACTCAGGTGCTAATAATAGAACCCGTACGGATAACTCACATGCCAATAACATCAATATATGGATCCGCACGGACAACTCACGTGCTGCACAGTCAACTCACGTGCCAATAACACAATCCGCCTGATATGGGCACAGGCCTCCAGTCCAAACATGTCATACAAGAGCAATTAAACAACTATACATGCATGTGATGAATGAATAACAATTCTTATGCTCTTGGACTAGTATAAATGACATGCTAATGTGTAGGCATGTGCAAAGTGTGTGTTATCATAGCTCAAATTAGAAATTTCATCGCTGAAAAGCATTTATCAGGTTCGTTCACGGATTAAACCTCTATGTAGCCTCAACATGGCTCAAATAGAACACATAAACTGTTACAAATATGAGAAATATCATAGCTTAAAGCTTAATAGTCAATTCTAGGCATATATGAGCCCGAACACAACACGAACATGAACAAATGACAACGTTATCAGCACATAGCTTCACCCCCATACATGTGCCCACCCGATAGCACGTAACTATCATAACATTTTAGGCAATTAGTGCCTCAATCGAGTTTAAGTAAGATACTTATGTCAAGAAAATCAAATCACTCCGCTAGCAAGCCCTTCCTACGCGCATCGACCTACGGAAGGATCAATTCTAGCAAAAAATAATGTAATACTATCAACAAATGCTATAGGAATTGATTCCAATTAATAAAGATACGATCTTTAACTAAGGTCCATATGTCAACTCAAAAAGTCAACCCCAGGCCCACGTCTCAAAATCCAAAAAATTAGTAAAACCCGAACACCCATTCAACCGCGAGTCCACCATACAATAATTACTCAATTGCGATCAGAACTCGACCTTTAAATCTTCAAATTTAAGCCTATAAAGTTCCTAAAATTTTTCCAACCCAAAATACTAATTAACTAATAAAAACAATGATATATTCATGTATATTAACCAAATCCGAGTTAGAATCACTTACCCTAATAAATCCCTCCAAGAATCACCTCAATCCAAGCTCCCAAAATCAAATTACAAAATACAACTCAAACCCTCGTTTTGAATTCTTATATTCTGCCCAGATGTCCCTTCATCATGATCGAGGAAAATGCTTCATGATCGCGAAGCACAAATCACAAGCTACCAAAATTTACTCTCCATGAATAACCCCACACGAACACGACTCACAAGTTCCCAGACCAACGTGATCGTGAACCTCTTCACGCGATCAGGAAGAACAACTCGCGTGAACCCTAATCTCATCCTTTCCTTCTTCGTGGACGCGACCCCTTCATGCGTTCGCGATGCACTGCATTCCCAAGATACACAATCGCAAACACCTTCACGTGAATGCATAGCACAAAAATCCTAGCTATCCAAAATACTATTCGCGATCGCGACCCTCCACTCGCTATCACATATGAGGAAACCAGAAGCACATGCATCCCTAAACTTAGCAATTCTTCAAGCCAAATTTCAATCCGTTAACGATCGAAATCCACCCGAGGCCCCCAGAACCTCAACCAAACATACCAAAAAGTCCTAAAACACGATACAAACTTATTCGAGGCCTCAAAACACGTCAAACAACATCAAAAACACAAATCGCACCCCAATTCAAGCTTAACTAATGAATTTTAAACTTCTACAATCGATGCCGAAACCTATCAAATCAATCCCGATTGACCTCAAATTTCTGACACTAGTCCTAAATGACACAACAGATCTATTCCAACTTCCAGAACCAAAATCCAAGCCTGGTAACTACAAAGTCAACTATCGGTCAAACTTCTTAACTCTCCAAACTTCCATTTTTTCAACTCTCGCCATTTCAAGCCAAAATTACTTACGGACTTCCAAATCAATATCCGAATGCACTCCTAAGTCCAAAATTAGCCTAAGGAGTTGTTGGAACCAGTAAAACTCCATTCTTGAGCCATTTACTACTTAGTCACCATCCAGTCAGCTCTTTTAGCTTAGGCTTCCAACTTTAGGACTAAGTGTCCCAATTCATTCCAAAATATCCCCGAAACCAAACCAACCACACCGCCAAGTTACATAACAAAAACCAAACATAGAACTGGCAATAAATGGGGAAACGGGGCTATACCACTCAAACGACCGTCCGGGTCGTTATATCCTCCCCCTTTTAAATAAACATTCATCCTCGAACGGGTCTAGAATCATACCTGGAGTCTCAGATAGGCATGGATATCTGCTCCGTATCCCTTGCTCACTCTATCAAGTAGCCTCCTCGACTGGCTGATCTCTCCACCGCACCTTCACTAAAGCTATATTCTTTGACCTTAACTTTCGAACCTGCCGATCCAGAATGGCTACCGGCTCAACATCATAAATCAAATCACTATCCAACAAAACCGTGCTGAAGTCCAAAACATGAGAAGGATCACCGATATACTTCCAGATCATGGAAACATGAAACACTGGGTGAACACTCGGCAGACTAGGAAGTAATGAAAGCTTATAAGCCACCTCTCCAATCCTCTCAAGCACCTCAAAAGGCCCATTATACTGAAGGCTCAACTTTCCCTTCTTCCCAAACCTCATAAAACCCTTCATGGGTGAAATTTTGAGTAGTACCTTATCCCTCACCATGTAAGACATATCACGAACCTTCCGATTGGTGTAGCTTTTATGTCTAGACTGCACCGTGCAATGCCAATCTTGAATCAGCTTAACCTTGTCCAAAGCTTTCTGAACCAAGTCAGTACCCAATAGGCTAGCCTCATCCGTCTCAAACTAACCCACCGGAGACGAACTCCATTTCCTATACAAAGCCTCATGCGGAGCCATCTGAATGCTTGATTGACAGCTGTTGTAGGAAAACTCTGCAAGCAATAGACTGATCCCAAGAACCCCCGAAATCTATGACACAAGCGCATAGCATATCCTCGAATATTTGAATAGTGCCCTAAGACTATCTGTCTGTCTAAGGGTGGAATGCTGTAGATAACTCAGCCCGTGTTCCTAACTCTCATTGCACTACTCACCATAAATACGATGTATAATGTGTGCCCCGATCTAAAATAATGGACGCTGACACACCGTTAAGGCGAACAACCTTGTGGATATAGATCTCAGCCAACCACTCCAAAGAATAGGTCCCAACTAGAATGAAAAGCGCGGACTTGGTCAATAGATCCACAATCACCCAAATAGCATCAAACTTCTTTAAAGTCCATGAGGGATTACCTACGAAGTCGATGGTGATACGTCCCATTTCCACTCCGGAATATCAACACTCTAAAGCAATTCGCCTGATCTCTAATGCTCGTACTTCATCTGTTGAAAATTTAGGCACCGAGCTACAAATCCCGCTATATCTTTCTTCATACTTCTAAACCAATAGTGAAGCCTCAATTCCTGATACATGTTTGCGGCACCCGGATGAATGGAATATCGAAAATTGTGGGCCTTCTCAAGAATCAACTCATGTAGCCCTTCTACATTGGACACACAAATCCGACCCTACATCTGCAACACCCCATCATCCCCAATACTAACCTCCTTGGCATCATCATGCTGAACTGTGACCCTAAGGACAAGCAAATAGGGGTCATCATACTGACGCTCTCTAATGCGATCATATAAGGAAGATCGAGAAACCACAACAGCTAGAACCCGACTGGGCTCCAAAATATCTAACCTCACGACTGATTGGCTAAGGCCTGAACATCTGACACAAACGGTCTCTCACCAATAGGAATAAATTTAAGGCTATCCATACTCACCACCTTTCTACTCAAGGCATCGGCCACCATATTGGCCTTCCGAAGATGATACAGAATGGTAATATCACAGTCCTTTAGCAGCTCCAACCATCTCGTCTGCCTCAAATTTATATCCTTTTGTTTGAACAAGTGCCAAAGACTCCGATGATCCGTAAATACCTCACAAGACACACAGTAGAGATAATGCCTCCAAATCATCAATGCATGAATGATGGCTGCCAACTCCAAATCATGAACAAGGTAATTCTTCTCATGGGGCTTCAATTAGAGCGAAGCATAAACAATCACTCTAACCTCCTGCATCAAGAAACACCCAATACCAATTCGATAAGCATCACAATACATAATATAAGAACCCGATGCTGAAAGCAAAACTAGAACTAGAGCTGTGGTCAAGGCAATCTTGAGATTCAGAAAGCTCTCCTCACACTCATTCGACCACCTGAATGGAGCACCCTTCTGGCTCATCTTGATCAAAGGCACTGCAATGGAAGAGAAACCCTCCACAAAGAGACTATAATATCCGACCATGCCAAGAAAATCCGAATCTCAGTAGTTGAAGACAGTTTGGGCCAACTCTCAACCAGCTCTATCTTCTTTGGATCCACCTTAATCCCCTCACTGGACACCACATTCCTCAAGAACACCATCTAATTAAGCCAAAATGCACACTTAAACTTGGCATAAAGCTTTTCCTCCCTCACCCTCTGCTGTACTATCCTTACGTGCCGTGCATGCTCCTGCTAGATATGTGAGTACACTAGGATATAATCAATAAGTACTATGACAAATGAATCAAGATATGGCTAGAATATATTGTTCATCAGATGTATGAATGCTGCTGGGGCGTTGGTCAGCCCAAAAGATATCACAAGGCACTCTTAGTGACCATAGCGGGTCTTGAATGCCATCTTCAGAATATTCGAGTCCCAAATCTTCAACTGGTGATACCCAGACCTCAAATCAATCTTAGAGAACACTCTTGCTCCCTAAAGCTAGTCAAATAAATCATCAATGCGCGGTAAAGGATACTTGTTCTTAATTGTAACTTTGCAAAACTGCCTATAATCAATACACATCCGCATAGTACCATCATTCTTCTTAACAAACATGATCAGTGCACCCCAAGGCAACACATTATCCTAATAAACCCCTTATCAAGATGCTCATGAAGCTACTCCTTCAATTTCTTTAACTCTAATGGTGCCATACGATACAGAGGAATAGAAATAGGTTGAGTGTGCGTCACCAAGTCAATACCAAAATTAATATCCATGTCGGGTGGCATGGACTATATGACTATAGGAAACACATCCGAAAAGTCTTGCACTACCAGAATAGAATCAATAGTAGGCGTATCAGCACCAACGTCCCTCACAAGAACCAAATATGATAGAAACCCCTTCCCAACCATCATTTGGGCCTTCAGACATGAAATCACGCTGCTGGGAACATAATCTGGAGAACCTCTCTACTCAATCCTCAGCAACCCTTGCATCGCCAACGTCACAGTCTTAGAATGACAATACAGAATAACATGACATGGGGACAACCAATATATACTCAGAATCACATCGAGATTAACCATACTAAGCAATAAGAGATCAACTCTAGTCTCCAACCTTCTAATGGTCACCACACACGACCAATACACACGGTCTACAACAATGGTATTGCCCACCGGCATAAATGCATGAACAATGAAACTAAGGACTCATGGGGCATATCCAAATAACAAGTAAAATAGGATGATACATAGGAACAAGTAGAACTAGGGACAAATAATATGGAAGCAGCTTGTAGCACACCAAAACAATACCTGTGATCACCGCATCTGAAACAACAACCTCTAGCCTAACAGGTATAGCATAAAATCTGGCCTTACCACCACCTTATTGGCCTCCCCCTCTAGGGCGACCTCTAGTTGCCTAAGCCCCTCCCTGAGCTGGCTGAGTGGGTGGTGTGGCTACTGATGCTGGTATCATTGGCCAAAAAATCTATTGTGGAACCCTACTCAATAGTCTAGGGCAATCCTTCTTGATATAACTCAAGTCCCACACTCGAAACAACCCCTCGTATGATGGAGTAGCTGCTCCTGATAACCCGAGGAACTACTTATAGAAGCTTGGAAAGACAACGCATGGTAAGAACTCTGCGTTGGTAACGCACGAAATGATTACTGAGTGAACGAGCACTGTATGAACCATGGCTAGCTGATGCACCATGATGAACTGGATGATCCACCTGAGTGGGCCTGTAAGGACGATCCCTATAGTAGTAGAACTGACCCTCAGAAGAAATACTGCTGAAAGCGCCCGAATAACGAGCCCTCTTGGCCTCCCTCTCCTTACGCTCCTGACTATGGACTAGTTTTAGCCATCTAGCAATGTCAACCACCCCGTCAAACATAGCACCTGATGCATTCTCTCGAGTCATAACAAAATGTAGCCCATAGCTGAGGCCATCAATGAACCTCCTAATCCTCTCCCAATATATGAGAACCAACTAGATCGCGTGATGAGCCAACTCTGAAAATCTCATCTCGTACTGGGTCATTAACATACCCTTTTGGCATAGCTACTCAAACCGCCTACACAACTCCTCCCTGTGGGTCGCCAATAAGAGAACAAAGAACTCATGCCATGAAAGTGGTGCAACACCGGCTGGCCTGCACCACTCATAGGCCTCCTACCATCTGAAGGCTGCCCCGGTCAGCTGAAAGGTAGTAAATAAGACCCCACTAGAATACCAGCCATGCGAAGAATCTACTGGCACTTATCCAAGAAGTCCCGAGCATCCTCTAACTCAGCGCTACTGAATGATGGAGGCTTGAGCCTCCCAAACCTCTAGTCTGTACTGCTCCTCATCACGCATAATGGGACCCACATGGGCTAGATTAACTACAACCGGCTAGCTGGTAGATCCCCCAGTGTCTAAAGTCCCCGCACCACCTGCTCTATTGTACGGGCGGAGGAGTCTGAACGAGGCTATCGCAAAATAGTCATTATCTAGGCTAGCTGCGGTACGAGCTGCACCTCAGCCTCTACCATGGCCTGGCCTCTCGTAGTCCTAGCTGTTGGTACTGGTGGCCATCTACCCGATTCGATAGCACGTTTCCTCACCATCTCTAAGAGAATAGAATAATAGAAGTTTAGTTTTCGGAATCAAAAAACTTGCACGACAATAATACTAGAAAGTGAAGTTTTCCTAATGGTTTGGCAGCCTCTCGAGGATAAGTACAGACGTCCCCATACCGATCTACAAGACTCTACTAAACCTACTCATGACCAGTGAGACCTATGTAACCTTGGCTCTAATGCTAACTTGCCACGACCTAGAATCACATGTGCTATGATGGTGCCTATCACGATACTAAGCAAGCCGACAACTAAAAAATAATAGAAATATTTAATGTAAAACATATAGAAATAGGCTTAAGTAAATAAAATCTCATAATAATTGGAAGAAAACATCGCAACTCAAAAAAGAATTCTCCGAAATCCGGGTGTCACTGAGTACATGAGCATCTATACAATAATATGGTATGACTGCTGAAACACTATCTAGGAAGGTAGAATAGTATAAATGAAATTAAAAGGAAAAGGAGGAGAGTCCAGGTCTGCGGACGCCGAGGCAGGTACCTCGATAGTCCCCGAACTGAATAAGCTCCAATACTAGCAACCTCCGTGCCCGGAAGTACCTGGATTTACATACAAAGAGCAGAGTGTAGTACGTGTACAACCAATCCAATGTACTCAATAAGTATCATAAATTAACACAATGAGGTAAAAGAAGCATAAATTATTAATGATACTAGGTATCACCTATGTAGTTCCGTCTTTTAGGCTAGCATATAATAATATTGAAACTAACTCATCATGTTTCGTGAGAAAACATCCGTGTGTGCATGTGTACAGTTTCTCAGTTACTCTATTCAAACAATATCATGGCATGTAGAGGTGATAAGCAGTTAAATCAGATAAATAATCATGGAAATGAAAAATCCACACAACACTAGCCGGATTCTCTCAACTTTCCATATCCGTTCCAAACCACTTATAGGTATTCTTAATAACCGCGTGTATACCATCAAGAGAAACAAGAGAGGGTGATCGTAGGGGGATTGATCCATATCCACACGCTATATAGACATCTCACGTGCTAATAATAGAACCCGCACGGACAACTCAGGTGCTGCACGGATAACTTACATGCCAATAACACCATCCGCCCAGTATAGTCACAGGCCACCAGTCCAAACATATCATACAATAGCAATAAAACAAGTACACATGTATGTGATGAATGAATAACAATTCTCATACTCCTGCGCTGGTATAAATGACATGCTAACGTGTAGGCATGTGCAAAGTGTGCTATCATAGCTCAAATCGGAAATTCCATCGCTAAAAGGCAATTATCAAGTTTGTTCAGGGATTAAACATCTATGCAGTCTCAACATGGCTCAAATAGATCACACAAATGGTTAAAAATATGAGAAATATCATAGCTTAAAGCTTAACAGTCAATTCTAGGCTTATAAGAGTCTGAACACAACCCGAACATGAATAAATAACCCCAGTGCCTGCATGTGGGTTCATCCCCACGCATTTGCACACCCCAATAGCACGTAGCTATTAGGAAACTAGTGCATCAACCGAGTTTAAATAAGATACTTAACTCAAGAAAATCAAATCACTCAGCTAGAAAGCCTTTCCCATGCATATCGATCTCCGGTAGGATCGAATCTACCCAAAAATAACGTAATACTATCAACAAAAGCTATATGAATTGATTCGAATTAATAAAGCTATGATCTTTAACTAAGGTCAAAAGTCAACTAAAAAAGTTAACCCCGGGCCTACGTCTCGAAATTCGGCAAACACCCATTCAACCACAAGTCCAACAATACCAAAATTACTCAATTTCAATCACAACTCGACCTTCAAATATTCAAATTTAAGCCTATGAAGTTTCTACAATATCCCCCAATTTTTCCAGCCCAAAACACTAATTAAATGATAAAAACAATGATATATTCATGCATATTAGCCAAATTCGAGTTAGAATCACTTACCCCAGTTAATCCCTCCAAGAATCTCCTCAATCCAAGCTCCCCAAGTCAATTTATGAAATATAACTCAAACCCTCATTTTGAACTCTTATATTCTGCCCGGATGCCCCTTCATCGCGATGGCGGAAAAAGCCTGGGGATCGCGAAACACAAATCCACAAGCTGCCAAAATTTATTATCTGAGAACGCGATTAACCCCATGCGAACGCGACTCACTGGATCCCAGACCAACGTGATCACAAACCTCTTGATGCGATCGCGAAGGACAACTCCCGTGAACCCCAGTCTCCTCCTTTCCTTCTTCGCGGACGCGACCCCTTTCACGCGTTCGTGATGCAGTGCCCTCCTAATCTACACGATCAAGAAAACCTTCATGCAAACTCATAGCAAAAAAATCCCATCTGCCCAAAACACACTTCGCAATCGCGACCTCCACTCGCGAGCACATATAAGGAAACCAAAAGCACAGGCATCAGCAAACTTGAGCAATTCTTCAAGCCAAATGTCTATCTGTTAACCATCCAAAATCCTCTCGAGGCCCCTGGGACCTCAACCAAACATACTAACAAGTTCTAAAATATGATTCTAACTTAGTCGAGGCCTCAAATCACATCAAAATCAAGCCTAATGAAACTAATGAATTTCTAACTTCTACAATCGATGTCGAAACCTATCAAATCAACTTGATTGACCTCAAAGTTTGAAAGCAAGTCATAAGTGACACAATAGACATATTCCAACTTTCAGAAGCAAAATCCGAGCCTGATAACCACAAAGTCAACATCCGGTAAAACTTCTCAACTCTCCAAACTTCCATTTTTGCAACTTTTGCCATTTCAAGCCAAATCACAAACGGACTTCAATATCAATATCTAAATACACTTTATGTCCAAGCCTACGGAGCTACCGAAACCATCAAAACTCCATTCCTGAGCCATTTATACAATTGTCAACATCCGGTTAGCTCTTTCAACTTAGGCTTCTAACCTTGGGGCTAAGTGTCCCAATTCATTCTAAAACATCCCCAGGGCCAACAAACCACCCCGATATGTTACATTAAAAAAACCAAACATAGAATAGGTAATAAATGGGGGAACAGGGATACAACACTCAAAACTATCGTCTGGGTCATTATATCCTCCCCCTCATAAATAAACGTTCGTCCTCGATAGGGTCTAGAATTATACCAGGGTCTCAAATAGGCGTAGACATCTGATCCGTATCACCCGCTTGCTCTCTCAAGTAGCCTCCTCAACTGGTTGAACTCTCCGCTACACCTTCAATGAATCTATATTCTTTAACATCAACTTTCGAACCTGCCGATCCAAAATGGCCACCGGCTCCACATCATAAGTCAAATCACCATCCAACTGAACCATGCTGAAGTCCAAAACATGAGACAGATCACCGACATACTTTCGGAGCATGGAAATATAAAATGCTGGGTGAACACTCGATAGAGTGGGCGGCAATGGAAGCATGTAAGACACCTCTCCAAGCCTCTAAATCACCTCAAAAGGCCCAATATATCGAAGGCTCAGGTTTCCCTTATTCCCGAACGACATAACACTCTTCATGGGTGAAACTCTGAGTAGTACCTTATCCCCCACCATGTAAGCCACATCACGAACCTACTAATCGGTGTAGTTTTTTTTTAGACTGCACCGCGCGATGTCGATCCTAAATCAACTTAACCTTGTCCACAGCATCCTAAACCAAGTTAGTACCCAATAGCCTAGCCTTACCCGACTCAAACCAACCCACCGGAGACTGACACCAAATCCCATACAAAGACTCATATGGAGCCTCTAAATGCTTAATTGGTAGCTATGTTTGTAGGCAAACTTTGCAAGCGGTAGACTGATCCCAAGAACCCCCAAAATACATGACACAAGCGTATAACATATCCTCCAATATCTGAATAGTGCACTCGGACTGTTCACTCGTCTAAGGGTGGAATGCTATACTCAACTCAACTCTTACTGCACTGCTCTTCAAAACTGCAATGTAAACTTTGTGCCCCGATCTGAAATGATGGACACCGACACACCGTGAAGGCAAACAACCTCTCAGATGTAGACCTCAGCCAACCACTCTCAAGAATAGGTAGTCCCAATTGGAATGAAATACACGAACTTGGTCAATAGATCCACAATTACCCAAATAACATCAAATTTCCTCGAAGTTTGTGAGAACCTTGCTACAAAGTCAATGGCGATACGTCTGCATTTCCACTCCGGAATCTCAAGCCTCTAAAGCAATCCACCCGGTCTCTAATGCTCGTACTTCACCTGCTAATAATTTAGACATCGAGCTATAAACCCCACTATATATTTCTTCATCTTCCACCACCAATAATGCTGCCTCAAGTCCTGATACATCTTTATGGCACCCGGATGAATGGAATACTACAAACTGTGGGCCTCCTCGAGAATCAACTCACATAGGCTATCTACATTGGGCACACAAATTTGACCCTACATCTGCAACACCCCATCATCCCCTATAGTAACCTCCTTGGCATCATCGTACTGAACTGTGTCCCTAAGGACAGCCAAATATGGGTCATCATATTGACGCTCTCAGATATAATCATATAAGTAAGATCGAGAAACCATAACAGCAAGACCCCGATTGGGCTCCGATACATCTAACTTCCCGAATTGATTGACCAAGACCTGAACATATGATGCAAACGATCTCTCACCAACAGGAATAAATGCAAGGCTATCCATACTAACCGACTTTCTACTCAAGGCATTAGCCACCACATTGCCCTTCCCAAGATGATATATAGGCCACATTTTTTATGGTGTTGCCAATATTGTTGAGCACTTTGTTCTGGCAGATGAAATTTTTTGATTGCCAGTTCATTGTTGCTTCGATGTTATTTGTTGGGGGTTTTTTCCAGACGGTAGTACTATGTTTTTCTAGGGGATTTATGGAGCATGGCTGATACCCTCTTTTTCAAAAAGTTGAAGTGGAGAACAGTATAAGGAACAGAGCAAGAGACTCTGAGAAAGAAAACTAAACCATAGATACGAAAGTTTCCCTACCAAAAGGGCTGGCTTCAACAACCCATAAGGGACGACTTGCCAAGCTACACAAACATTTAATTTGTTTATAGTCGCAAAAGTTTTCCTACAAAAGGGGCTGGCTTCAACAACCCACAAGGGACAACTTGCCAAGCTATACAACTCAGAAAACTTTTGTACTATAACCAACGTTAGCTATTTATAAATCAGAAAACTTTCGTACTACAATAAGCTAACTTTCTTAGTGTATTCTTATTCTATTTTCATACATGGATCGACCTTTCCATCCATTCTAAAGAAAGAACAAGAGAGAAATTTAGAAAGCACTCATATGTAGTATATCACAAAAGATTTACAAGTTAATTGCAAGATTGCAAGATGATCCTACAACTACTACAAGGCCTCCTTTATATAGGGCTAGGAAGTTATTACAAGACAAACTTACATGATAAAATAAACCTATCTTACATGGAAAACCAATCTTACAAGTGGGTCCTTCTAAGCATGTGAAAGACTTTAGGCAAAACAACTAAAAACACCTGAAAACATGTGAAAGGGGTAAAATATACATGGTCTAGCATGTGAAAGTATGTGGGATCATGTGACGCCATGTGAAAGAAGGGTGTTGCCTGTGACGAAGCATATGGAGGCATGTGGAAGCATGTGAAAACAAGTTGAAGTGGGGCCCGGATAGTATAGAAAGATGTGGAAAGTTGTCTTGACATGGGTAGGATATTTGTGAGGGTTTTTTGGTGGCTAATTTAGGATTATGGTGGGATTAGCAGGGATTTAGGTAATTATCCATGATTGATTGTAGGGTTGTCTTCTAGGCATCTTTTCAAAGACCTTATGTAGTAATGCCTGGAATTTGACGGTCCTTCTTCGCTGTGCTCTTTCTTTTTTCGATTGAGATATGTAATCCGCAACCTTAATCTGGAAATATCTTGAGTGATCTTTTCTCGGATGACTTCATATAGGGTTTGATATTCTTTTGCTGCTGCCCGGACTCTTTCCCAGTGAGGATGATTGCTTGTATAATTCCAGCTTGCCCATTCTTTTGGCCAGATCTCTTTTGGAATGCACCTATTTTGCAGGAAATGGATTCTTTGTGCCTCGCTATATTCTTCTTCCATTGATAAAATGGACAAGGTAAATTTCCACCAAAATGATACCTCTTCTTGCCCCTGGACTTTTCCATTAATAATCTTTACTGGCCTATGAAACATGAATACCTTTGCTGTGTAGGAATCACTGAAACATTTCATCCAGTATCTTATAGGTTTGAACCATAGCAAAAATATTTTAAGCGCTGGTGCAATGTTATCAAAATCCTTGAAGACGTTGCATTTGAATTCCATGAAAATATAATACTGATGGCATAGGTACCAGAAAAACCATAGTGGAAAATCCTTGGAATCAGCTATGAATATATGATCGAACGGATATTCTGGATTGACCCCATATAGTTTGAGAATGGATCCTCCATGTTGTCGGAAAACCTGGAGCTCATAATGAGTTCTTCTTTCCATAATAATTGACGGATCAAAGGGATCCATGAGGTTGAAAAATTCCAGTGGATGATCTGTTGGCTTTGATGAACTTGTTCCTGGTAAACTTGAAAACATGAATATACGACTGATTAGCTTTTGCTTTGTCTTCAGTTTTGCTGGGGAAAATCTCTTTGAGAATTATTCCGGTCGAGACACAAAATCTGCAAGAATGTTATCCTTTCCTTTCAGGTGCCTGACTTGAAACTTATATGGAGATAACCATTGAGCCCACCTTAGAATCTGAGGATTGGGAATAATTTTTGTCACGACCCTAGTTCACCCTCCATGAACATGTCGTGATGACACCTAGTTCCTACAACTATGTAAGACTAAAAATGCGGAAATCGATAGAACTTGCGAAAACATTGAATTAAACTAAGCAAAACTAGAAGGAAATGATATATATGTACCACTTGGCATATACAACTTAAAAACAGAATGCGGAAGTCTACAATCTCATCCCAAAACCCGGAAACCCACAGGAACCACAAGCTAATAGAAACGTAAAACACTGTTCTAACTCCAGAATGTTTAAACAACTAAAAAATAAACTAACTACTAAAGCTAGAATAGAGTAGAGACTCCTGGTCTGCAGATGCGGCAGATATACCTCGAAGTCTCCGCTATATCTCTCCGCCTCGATGATAGTATGCCTGGTTGGAGGAATCTGGATCTGCACATGAAAAACATGCGCAGAAGGGGCATGAGTATACCACAATGGTACTCAGTAAGTGCCAAGCCTAACCTCAATTGGGTAGTGACGAGGAAAGTCAAGGCCCTACTGAGATCAAAAAACATAATATGAATTAACGATATGAAACTGACAGTAATAGTGAGTACATCAATGAGAATAGAAAGGTTAAACAAGGCAATGACAACTACACAAAGAACAAAATAAACACGGAATATATACAACTCAATACCAAAGATAACAATGAGGATCTCCTAAGATACCGTCCTGTAGTCCTTTTCTCAACTATCCAGTGGATCTCCTGGGATACCGTCCCGTAGTCCATCATATGTCTAAACCCGAAGGATCTCCTGGGATACTGTCCCGTAGTCCAACTATCAATGTGCAGGGGGATCTATCGGGAATTTAACCCACAGTCCCAAAGTAAAAATGTAGGGGGATCTACCAGGAATCGAACCCGTAGTCCCAAAGTNGGGGGGGGGGGGGGGGGGGGAGCTACCAAAATCCCACATCCGTAGTCCCAATGTAAATGCGCAACCACAACCAGATGATATTCAAAAATAAAGTACAAGGACAATCAAATGGTAATACTAGCCTAACATGCTTCTCGTAGTACAGTCAAGGAAACTTAAGCAAATAGGCAAGTTAAATCAACTAAACATGCTTTTCTAATCTAACACGGCTTATAATTGCAAGTAAAATAAAGCAAATACGAAAGAAGCTCAATCTCAATATTTTAAGTAAAAATTGGATTTTCAATAATTGGCTCAAGTACGCACTCGTCACCTCGCGTACAAGGCACTCAAATACTAAATAACAAATCCTAAGGGGAAAGGTCCCCAATACAAGGTTAGACAAACCACTTAACTCGAACCGGCTTTAAAATCAACTTGAAATCACACTTTTGCCACAAGTATCCGACTCCAAATGGCCCAAATCTATTCAATTCAATTACATATCGTAAATAACATATCAAGCAACTGATTCTACAATTCAATTCAAAGACAAGACGCGAAATTAGGTAAAAGGACCAAAATGCCCCTCAAGCCAACGTCTCGGAATCGGATAATTTTCATATTTTCAGAACCCTCGTACTCTCACGAGTCTAACCATATAAAAATCTCCCAAATCGGAAGGTCAAACACCCGCTCAAAACTCAATAGTTTGGTCTATGAAGTTTTCCCCATTTCATTCAAAAATCCGAAATTAAGGAAGAATTCGTGATTAGATTAGTAGGTTTTAAGCATAAGGGAGTAGAGAATCGTTACCCAATCGTTTCCCTCGAAAAGCCTTCAAAATTTCCCCCAAATCTGATCTCCCAAGCTTGTATTTTGATAAAAATGGCTAACCCTCATTTTTGAAATATTAAATACTGTCTAGAACTTTAATGCATCGCGAACGCGGAGGTAATCTCGCGTTCGCGAAGAAGAAAAATTGAAGATGCCAAATTTACCCTTCGTGATCGCGATAGGTGGAGTGTGAAAGCGAAGTCCTGGGACATGAAACTACGCGAACGCGACACCTGTGTGCAAATGCGATAAAGGAAAAATGTAAGGTCCAGGAGTTGCTCTACGCGAAGCAGCCTATGCGAACGTGATGGGAAATGTGCTGAGGCTACGCGAACGTGGGGGTGAGTATGCGAACGCGTATAAAGTATTGGCCCCCTCCAGGATTACACTACGCGAATGCATGAAAGGGGTCGCGAACGTGAACAAGAAGAAAAACAAAGCTACGCGAACGCGATTGGAGGTCCGCGAACGCGAAGAAGGATTTGGGACTGCAACATCCAATCCTTAACCACCTAAAACAACGCCGGAAACTCGAATTAAACAAGGATTTGAGCCTAAGAACTACACATTTCATCAAAACATGCTTTCGATCAAAAACTTAACCAAAATAGGTCCGAATGACCTGAAATTTTGCACAAACATCCCAAATGACATGATAGAGCTACTACAACTTTCAAAATTCCAATCTGACCCTCGGATTAAAAAATCACTATCGGACCGGAAACTTAAAAAATTCAAGCTTCAGCATTTCAAGCCTAAATGAGCTACGAACTTCCAAAATACATTCCGAACATGCTCCCAACCCCGAAATCACCTTACAGAGCTAGGGGAACCATCAAATTTCCATTCCGAGGTCGTCTTCACACTATTCTGACTACGGACCATTTTTCAACACTTAAGCTCTCATTTAGGGACTAAGTGTCCCAAAACTCTCCGAAACCCAACACCGAACGTCACGGCAAACCAAAATAGCAGAATTGAACTTAGGGGAAAAAGTTAATAAGGGGTCGGGGCATTAATTCTTAAGACGACCGGCTGGGTCATCATATCCTCCTACACTTAAACATTCGTTCGTCCTCGAACGAGCGTAGAGAACATGCCTGAAGTAGTGAAAAAATGAGGGTAATTGCTGCGCATATCCTGCTCGGTCTCCCAAGTTGCCTCTTTGGCTGGCTGACCCCGCCACTGAACCTTCATTGAAGCTATGTTCTTTGACCTTAACTTTCTGATATGCCTGTCCAATATAGCCACTGGCTCCTCAACATAGGATAGTTCCTTGTCCAACTGGACTGAACTGAAATCCAACACATGCGACGGATCACCGTGATACCTCCGGAGCATCGAAACATGAAATACCGGATGAACTCCGGACAAAATGGGAGGTAAGGCAAGCTTATAGGCAACCTCCCCAACTCGCCTCAAGATCTCAAAAGGGCCAATAAACCTTGGACTCAACTTTCCTTTCTTCCCAAACCTCATGATGCCTTTCATAGGCGAAACCTGCTCACCAACCATATATGAAACATCACGAACCTTCCTGTTCGCGTAACTCTTATGTCTGGACTTGGCTATATGGAGTCTATCCTGAATCATCTTAACCTTCTCCAATGCATCCTGAACCAACTCTGTGCCCAATAGCCTGGCCTCACCCGGCTCAAACCAACCCATCGGAGATCTACATATCCTACCATATATAGCCTCATACGGCGCCATCTGAATGGTGGACTGATAACTATTGTTGTAAGCAAACTCCGCCAATGGCAAGAAATGATCCCAAGACCCTTCAAACTCAATCACAAACGCATGGAGCATATCCTCAAGAATTTGAATAGTGCGCTCGGACTGTCTGTCCGTTTGTGGGTGAAATGCTGTGCTCACCTCCACCCCAGGGCCTAACTCCTACTGCACGGCTCTATTGAACCAGGATGTAAACTGAGTACCTCTGTCCGAAATAATAGAAAATGGAATACCATGCAGACAGATGATCTCCCAGATATAAATGTCCGCCAACCGCTCCGATGAATACGTGGTACACACAGGAATGAAATGAGTAGACTTGGTCAGCCGATCCACAATGACCCAAATGACATCAAACTTCTTCAAGGTCCGTGGGAGTCCAGATACAAAATTTATGGTGATGCGCTCCCATTTCCACTCCGAAATCTCTATCTGCTAAAGCAACCCACCCGGGCGCTGGTGCTTATACTTCACCTGCTGGTAGTTGAGGCATCTAGACACATAACCAACTATATCTTTCTTCATCCGCCTCCACCAATAGTGCTGCCTCAAGTCCTGATACAACTTTGCGGCACCCGAATGGATGGAATACCGTAAACTATAGGCCTCTGCTAGAATCAACTCTCGAAGACCATCAACATTGGGCACACAAATCCGGCCCTGCATCCTCAATACCCCGTCATCTCCAATGGTCACATCCCTGGAATCTCCACGCTGAACCTCGTCCTTAAGGACAAGCAAATAAGGATCTTCATACTGCTGCTCCCTAATACTATCAAATAAGGAAGACCGGGAAACCTCACAAGTTAGAACTCGACTGGGCTCTGAAAGATCCAATATCACAAACTGGTTGGTTAAGGCCTGAACATCCATCGCCATAGGCCTCTCTGAAGCTGGTAAATATGCCAAGCTCCCCAAACTCTCCGCCCAGCGACTCAAGGCATCCGCCACCATATTGGCCTTGCCCGAGTGATACAGGATAGTGATATCATAATCCTTCAGCAACTCTAACCACCTCCCCTGATACATATTTAGATCCTTTTGCTTGAGTAAGTGCTGCAAACTCCGATGGTCAGTATAGATCTCACAAGGCACACCGTACAAATAATGACGCCAAATCTTCAAGGCATGAACAATAGCAGCTAGCTCAAGGTCGTGGACAGGGTAATTCTTTTCATGTATCTTCAACTGTCTGGATATGTAGGCGATCACCCTGCCGTCCTGCATCAACACCGCTCCAAGGCCAACTCTCGAGGCATCACAATAGACAGTATAAGACCCCGAACTGGTAGGTAACATCAAAATTGGGGTTGTAGTCAAAGCTGTCTTGAGCTTCTGAAAGATCGCCTCACACTCCTCTGTCTACTGAAATGGGGCACCCTTCTGGGTCAATCTAGTCATAGGGGATGCAATCGATGAAAATCCCTCCATGAAGCGATGCTAGTACCCCGCCAAACCAAGTAAACTGCGAATCTCTATAGCTGAGGATGGCCTAGGCCAACTCTGTATGACCTCAATCTTCCTCGGATCCACCAGAATACTCTCACTCGAAATCACTTGGCCTAAGAATGCCACAGAACTCAGCCAAAACTCATATTTTGAGAACTTTGCATATAACTTCTTCTCCCTCAAGGTCTGAAGCACGGTCCTCAAGTGCTGCTCATGATCTTCCCGACTCCGGGAATACACAAGAATATCATCAATAAAAACAATAACGAACGAGTCAAGATATGGTCTGAACACACTGTGTATCAAATGCATAAAAGCTACTGGGGCATTGTTCAGCCCAAATGACATACCAAGGAACTCGTAATGACCATACCGAGTCCTGAAGGTAGTCTTCAGGATATCTGGCTCCCGAATCTTCAACTGATGGTAACCTGAGCACAAGTCAATCTTAGAAAACACCTGTGCGCCCTGAAGTTGGTCAAACAGATCATCAATACGAGGCAAAGGATTATGGTTCTTCACTGTAACCTTGTTCAGCTGGCGATAATCCATACATATACGCATAGAACCATCCTTCTTCTTCACAAACAAAATAGGAGCACCCCACGGTGAAACACTGGGTCGAATAAAACCCTTACCAAGCAATTCCTGCAACTAATCCTTCAACTCCTTCAACTTAGGAGGATCCATATGATACGGAGGAATGGAAATGGGCTGAGCGCCCGGCAATAGATCAATGCCAAAATCAATGTCTCGATCGGGCGGCATGCCCCAAAGATCAGCTGGAAATACATCGGGATAATCCCGTACCACTAGAACTGACTCAACAGAAAGGGTATCAGCACAGACATCTCTCATATAAGCTAAATACGTGGCACACCCCTTCTCAATCATAGCTGAGCTTTAAGAAAAGAGATAACGCTACTGGGAGTATGATCTAAAGTACCACTCCACTCAATACGCGGAATACCTGGCATAGCCAGTGTAATGGTCTTGGCGTGACAATCAAAAATAGAAAAATGGGTGACAACTAGTCCATGCCCAAAATAATGTCAAAATCAGCCATACCAAGTAACATTAAATCTGCTCTGGTCTCAAAACCATGACTAGTAACCAAACATGACCGATAAATGCGGTCCACAACAAGAGAATCCTCCATAGGAGTAGAAACATAAACGGGGCACTCAAAGAATCCCGAGGCACACTCAAATGAGGAGCAAAGTAAGAAGACACATAAGAATAAGTAGATCCCGGATCAAATAAAACCGATGCCTCTCTATGACAAACCAGTATAATACATGTAATGACGGAGTTGGAGGAAATAGCCTCAGTACGAGCAGGAATACCATAATATCTGGCCCGACCCCTCTCTCGAGGGCGACCTCTATCTCCCTGACCCCCGCCCCTAGCCAGTTGGGTAGGTGGGGTAGTAGCTGGAGCTGTGATCATGGACTGAGAACTCTGAAGAGCATGCTGTGGCTGAGCAGTCTGTGAATATGCACCCCTACCAAGTCTGGGGTAGTCCCTAACTATATGACGTGTATCTCCACACTCAAAACAAGCTCTGGGAGGATACGGCGGCTGTGACTGGCTAGGACCAGGTTTGCTGGACTAACCCTTAGAAGTACCCCACGCAGGAGGAACGCTAGAAACTGGAGGTGCATAGTAAGCCTCCTGAGGTATAGGCGGAGCTGGAGCACTGCTGGCTGCTGGAAGAGCTGAATGTCGGGGCGACCCGCATAACCTCTGCCATAATGACCTGCTTATGGGGTACGGGCACCAGAGTATCAACTCGACTCTCAAGACCTCTTGGCCTCCCTCTCCCCTCGCTCCTTGGTGAGCATACCCTCAATCATCCTAGCAATGCTCACTACCTACTGATAAGGAATGTCCATCTCCAACTTTCGAGCTGGGCTAGATCTGATGGGTGGGATAAAACCCTCAATGAACCTGCGAACTCTCTCCCGAACTGTAGCAACCAAGGCCGATGCATTCCTGGCCAACCTGGTATAACGGATAGCATACTCCAAAATGGTCATAGCACCCTGGCGCAAATGCTCAAATTCTGTGTGCCATGTGTCCCTAAGACTCTAGGGGACAAACTCTCTCATAAACATATCCGAGAGCTGGGTCCAAGTTAGCGAAGTAGCCTTGACTGGATTGTCTATCTCATAAGTATGCCCCCAATCATAGGCGGCTCCCCGAAGCTAAAAAGCAGTGAAAGAAACCCCTCCGGACTCCACTATGCCCATAGTGTGAAGAATACAATGACACTTCTCTAGAAATCCCAGGGCATCGTCTGATGCTAATCCTCTGAACTCTGGGGGATCATACTTTTTGAACCTCTCAAGTCTCCACTGCTCATCCTCTGAAGCAGCTGACCCATCCTCGGGCTGAACTGACACTGCAGGCGGTGCGAGAATAATCTCTGGGGCCTGCTCAACCTGCACTCGCTGCTCAGGAGTGTAGACTATAGGATTCTGTGCTCCTCCCCCAGCCTGGGATGTGGTTGCAGCAAGGGGAAGCAACCCTGCCTGAGCCAAGGTGGTGTACATACTCATGAACTGAGCCAAAGTCTCCTGGAGAGCTGGAGTAGTAGTGGTAGTAGTAGGCGTGCCAGGTGCCTGGGCTCCGACTGGATCTGCTGGTGGTGCCTCGACGGCAGCTCGCGCAGGTGCTCTGGCTGCACCACGTGCGCGTCCTCGATCTCTCCCCCGGCCCCAGCCTCTGACGGATCAGTAGGGGGCGTGGGTTCCTGATCATCTCGAGTAGCACATGTCCTCACCATCTATGAGAGAATAGAAGACAGAAGTTTAGAATAGATGTCAAAAATATCGCACGACAAGGAATTCAAATGAAATTAAGATTTTTCCTAAATAGTTACATAGCCTCTCGTAGATAAGTACAGACGTCTCCGTACCGATCATCGAGACTCTAATAAACCGGCCAGTGTTCCATTACTTCTATGAACCTAGAGCTCTGATACCAACTTGTCACGACCCCAGTTCACCCTCTATGAACATGTCGTGATGGCACCTAGTTCCTACAACTAGGTAAGCCTAAAAATGTGGAAATCAATAGAACTTGCGGAAACATTAAATTAAGCTAAGAAAAACTAGAAGGAAATGGTATATAAGTACCACTTGGCATATACAACTCAAAAATAGAATGCAGAAGTCTACTATCTCATCCCAAAACCCAAAAATTCACGGGAACCACAGGCTAATAGAAACGTAAAACACTGCTCTAACTCCAGAATGTCTAAACAACTGAAAGAAAAGATAAACTAACTACTAAAGCTGGAATAGAGTAGAGACTCTTGGTCTGCGGACGTGGCGGATATACCTCAAAGTCTCCGCTAGATATCTCCGCCTCGATGATAGTACGCCTGGGTGGAGGAACCTGGATCTGCACATGAAAAACATACGCAGAAGAGGCATGAGTACACCACATCGGTACTCAGTAAGTGCCAAGCCTAACCTTGGTTGGGTAGTGACGAGGAAGGTCAGGGCCCTACTGAGATCAAACAACATAAAATGAATTAAGGATATGAAACTGACAGTAATAATGAGTACATCAATGAGAATAGATAGGTTAAACAAGGCAATAACAGCTACACAAAGAACAAAATAAATACTGAATATGTTCAACTCAATACCAATGATAACAATGAGGATCTCCTATGATACCGTCCTGTAGTCCTTTTCTCAACTTTCTAGTGGATCTCCCAGGATACCGTCCCGTAGTCCAACTATCAATGTGCAGGGGGATCTATCGAGAATCTAACCCGCAGTCCCAAAGTAAAAATGCATGGAGATCTACCGGGAATCGAACCCATAGTCCCAAAGTAAAAAAACAAGGGGGGAGCTACCGGAATCCCACATCCGTATTCCCAATGTAAATGCGCAACCACAACCAGAAGATATTCAGAAATAAAGTACAAGGACAAGAAATAGGTAATACTAGCCTAACATGCTTCACGTAGTATAGTCAAGGCAACTTAAGCAAATAGGCAAGTTAAATCAACTAAACATGCTTTTCTAATCTAATACGAGTTATAATTGCAAGTAAAATAAAGCAAATACGAAAGAAACTCAATCTCAATATTTTAAGTAAAAACCAGATTTTCAACAATTGGCTCAAGTACGCGCTCATCACCTCACATACAAGGCACTCAAATACCAAATAACAAAATCCTAAGGGGAAAGGTCCCCCACACAAGGTTAGACAAGCCACTTACCTCGAACCGGCTCCAAAATCAATTTGAAATCACACTTTTGCCACGAGTATCCAACTCCAAATGGCCCAAATCTATTCAATTCAATTACATATCATAAATAACATCTCAATCAACTGATTCTACTATTAAATTCAAAGACAAGACGCAAAATTAGGGAAAAGGACCAAAATGCCCCTCAAGCAAACATCTCGGAATCAGATAATTTTCACATTTTCAGAACCCTCGTACTCTCACGAATCTAACTATATAAAAATCTCCCAAATCGGAGGTCGAACACCCACTCAAAACTCAATAGTTTGGTCTATGAAGTTTTCCCCATTTTTCATTCAAAAATCCAAAATTAAGGAAGAATTCGTGATTAGATTAGTGGGTTTTAAGCATAAGGGAGTAGAGAATCGTTACCCAATCGTTGACCTCGAAAAGCCTTCGAAATTTATCCCAAATCCGAGCTCCCAAGCTTGTATTTTGATAAAAATGGCTAACCCTCATTTTTGAAATATTAAATACTGTCCAGAACTTTAATGCATCGCGAATGCGTAGGTGAGCTCGCATTCGCGAAGAAGAAAAATTAAAGATGCCAAATTTTCCCTTCTCGATCGCGATGGGTGGAATGCGAACGCGAAGGCCTGGGACTTGAAACTACGCGAACGCGACACCTGTGTGCGAACGTGATGAAGGAAAAATGTAAGGTCCAGGAGTTGCTCTATGGGAACGCGAAGCAGCCTATGCGAACGCGATGAGAAATGTGCTAAGGCTACGCGAACGCGGGGGTAGGTGTGTGAACCTGTATAAGGAATTGGCCCCCCTCCAGGATTACACTACGCAAACACGTGAAAGGGGCTGCGAACGCGAACAAGAAGAAAAAAAAAGCTACGCGAACGCGATTGGAGGTCCGCGAACGCGAAGAAGGATCTGGGACCTGCAACATTTGAAGGATTTCTACAATATTTTCAAACTCCAAAATGCTCCGTTGAGCATCCGAAACACACACGAGGCCCCCGAGAGCTCAACCAAACCTACAGACATATCCCATAACACCATTCAAAATTGTACCAATCCTAAAACAACCTAAAACAATGCTAGAAACTCGAATTAAACAAGGACTTGAGCCTAAGACTACAAATTTCATCAAAACATGCTTTCGATAAAAAACCCAACAAAAACACGCCGGAATGACCTGAAATTTTGCACCCATATCCTAAATGACATGACAGAGCTACTGCAGCTTCCAAAATTCCAATCCGACCCTCGGATCAAAAACTCACTATCAGACTGGAAACTTCAAAAATTCAAGCTTCGGCATTTCAAGCCTAATTGAGCTACGAACTTCCAAAATACATTCCGAACATGCTCCCAACCCCAAAATCACCTAACGGAGCTAACAGAACCATCAAATTTCCATTATGAGTTCGTCTTCACATGGTTCCAACTATGGACCACATTTCAACACTTAAGCTCTCATTTAGGGACTAAGTATCCCAAAACTCTTCGAAACCCAACACCGAACGTCCCGACAAACCAAAATAGTAGAATTGAACTTAGGGGAAATAGTTAATAGTGGGTCGGGGCATTAATTCTTATGATGACCGGCCGGGTCATCACAATTTTTGCATTTAGCTGAATCATCTTCGGGAAGGCCTTCATATCCATTTCTATCAGAAATTCTGCATGAATAAGGAAGAAGTTGAATTTCTTGATTCCATTCTTTACTGGAAGAATTTCCTTGAAAGTGGAGTGATAATGTTGCTCGACATCTTTGAACTTTCCACTGGCATATCCCCATATTTTCCTCTAGCCATCTTTTTCTTCAAATAGAACAGCACTCCAATATTCATTGCTGGCATCAGTTTACAATATCTTCTTACCGTCTGAAGGGATTTAGAGAGTCTTGACATTTTCAGAAATCTTCTTTATTTTCTTGACTGCTTCATCTTGTTCCTTTCCCCGTGGTGGAGCATTTTTCTTGAGCATCGTTGTAAGTGGAGAAATGTATGTAGAGATATTTGGGATGAAATCCCTCACATAATTTACTATGCCCAAAACTTGTTGGATCTGCTTTGTTGTGAGGTTGGTATCCAGAAATTTAAGTAATTCTTGACATATATGTGGTCCTGGACTGTATTCACCTTGGACAAAATGCATTCCAAAAAAATCAATCTCCTTTTGAGCAAGAACCATCTTTTTTGCTAAGAGCATGATTCCGTAATGTGTTACCATTGCCTCAAATTGACGAAGCAAGTTGATATGTTCTTCCAATGTATCACTAAATAATAGAATGTCATCGATATAAACTAAAGAGGTATCGATGATGGGTTGGAATATTTTTATCATGGCTTTTTGGAATAATAAAGGTGTATTTTTCAACCCGAAGGGCATGACTTTCCATTGGAAGTGATGATCGAGGATGCAAAATCCCATTTTGGGTCTTTCTTCAGGATGGATTCCCAATTTCCAAAATCCAGACTTTAAATAAAACTTGGAAAAATATTTGGCCTTGGCTAAGTGGGAGAAAAAGGGTGAGTTTATTTGGGATAGGGACCTTATCATCTTGGAGGAAATGGTTAAGTGGCTGGTAGTTGATGACTAACCTGAGTTTTCCTCTTGTCTGCTCAGCTCTTTTGTTGACACAAAAAGCTTCGCGTGCCCATTGTGAATCTGATGGCTCTATCAGATCAAATTCTAAAAGTTCTTCACATTCTTTCTTTGCAAGCTGAAGATAATCTGGATTCATCCATGAATGACTGGCTTTTGTCGGATTGATATTTTCATCTTTCTTGAAAGGGAGCTTGATAAAAAACTCTTCATTTTGCCATAACGGGCGTTTCCCTTTCTTCATGAAATCCTTGTGGGATACGGCACATGATTGTTCGATGAGATTTTGCTCAATCTCTTTGATTTGTTCGTCATTGGGGATTTGGAATAGCCTTGGTATCACAGAATAAGGTTGGAACTGCTTTTTAAAAGCTATCCCGTTAGCCTTGATCTGGAGTTGATCTCTAAGCTGTCTGTAATTGTAGAATCCTAGCAGCTCCGTTCTGTACTTCAATCCTGGAAAGAACTCAATGGTGATCGGGTGCTTTGTAATGATAGTTGTGGTCAAGATTGCATTTGATGCGGTGTTGAAATACTTAAAATGCGGTACCATTGATCTTCAGGGAGAAAAATAGGATTTAAAAGTGAGGAAGCAGCTCCGGTGTCGATGAAAGCAATAACTCAAGTTGGTTTATCCCACTTGGATGAATAGACTTTGAGTTCCACTTGGGGAACGACTGTGAGAGCGTTGATCTCCTCTCGAGCTTAAATCACTAGTTCTGAAATTTGGTAGTGATCATTGCCTTGATCTTCATAGATATTAAGAGAGAATAAAGTTTCTTCATTAGGTTCATCATCTATAGAGAATATGAATTCAATGTCCTCGTCCTTTCCGAGATGTATGCCAGTGTAATCTTCAATCTCTTCAATGAGTTTGATAGATCTTCTTTATTGTGGAAATTTTTAGCGAAATGTCCAATCTTATGACAAATAAAACATCTGTTTTTCTTGTGAAAATTTCCTTGCCTTCTCCTTCTGAAATATTTCGTGTGCTTGTTGGACCTTGATTTCCCGTCTGGAATTCTTGGCCATTTGAACCTCCTAAATTCTTTCCTTCGCCTAAATGTGCGGCAGGAATATCCTGATCTAGTGATTAGATCATAGTTGCGGCAGGCTTTGTCAAGCACTGGATTATGTTGGATAATTTGCTTCGTACAAATATTGATATAACCAATTTGTGGAATTGTTATGGACTGAAACTTTTCTTCAATGATGGTCATGGTTCGACTTGCCAGCAACTTTGGAAGGGAAGATACAAAGGTTTGCTTTAGATTGATGTCACCACCTATCTCGAAGTATATCTTTGCCATTTTTGAAAGAGCTTGTCAATGTCATTTCTGTCGAATGACACACACTTCATCTAGAAGAGTTGTCATTGCATTTTCTCCTGTCTATAGCCAGTATCTCCACAGAAAACTTCATGTAGGATCCTGATGTTGAAGGCAAAATCTTGGGAAGTAAGAAAAGTATATTTGTCTTGAATTCCAAGTGCATTCCACAAGTCTCTGAGGATTCTTGAGAACCGTGAAGTGAGTTCTGAAAGGATAATATACTTTTCTCGTTCCACCAAATTTTTAGTTACCATCCAAGTATAGAAGTCTTGGATCCACTGAGGCCATTTTGAAACCTTGACATCATCTAAAATGAAAGTGTGGAAACCAGTTCCAACTGGTTTTGACGCCATGGGCTCATATCTGTTTTGCCTTCTTGTTCCTCATCTACTTCAGATATTTCTGGTCTCTTGGCTGGTTTACAAATATTGGGGGATCGTCTTCTTCGGAAGAGTTCGTTGTGGATTCATTGCTTGATTGTGAGCTATATTCCATTGTTTTATCTTCTGATGAGTTTAGAGATTCCGGCCATGGGGTATCTTATTCTGATATGTAACTTAGCTGAGGCACATAGAGGCCCGGAGCCTTCTGGTCAGAAATCATTAGATTTTTAGGGTTCAATCTTTTTAAATTTCTTCTTTGTCTCGCCTTTTCTTGGTTTGTTTCTGTGCTGCAAGGGCATCTTTCTTCTCCCAAACCATTTTTGCAATATCAAAATCATGTTCTTCTTTTGCTGGTTGGGTGAAAGAGATTGGATTTTTTGAGGTAGATGGAAAGGTACAAAAGGTGTAGTCCAATTTAGGCGGGGAATATGCTTGTGTAGACATAGGGAAGAAGGTAGGTTTTGAAGGAAAAACTGGGGTTTTTTGCGGCTTAAAGTGATCATTTATTAAAAGTTGAATTTGTTCTTTGATGGAAATCGTCTCCTTTTGAGCATCAATATTTATGAGTAAGGCATTTTCTCCTCCGGGTAGGCAAAGATCCATGGCATGATTTTGGACTCGCTACGCCATTTGGTGGTGAAGAGTAGCTTGGATGGAGTCTTTGGATTATGGGGCTCCCTGGATTTGGCCTTGGATTTTTAGGGCTTCGGTTAGGTACAGGTCATAGAGGGACATGTTGAAATTTAGAAAGATAGTTATGAAGACAGTTCTGGCATTTAGGGTAACTTCGGCAGTACCCAAATTTGCATGTTGGTACTCCAAATATCTTGCATCTAGAAGAGAAAATCAAGCTACAACAGGTTGACCTTTTCTTCCGTGATATGTTAAAGCGATTCAGATCGCACCAAAATGGATATGGGTAAAACCATGATCTCTCCATTGTCTGGGAAAATCATCTGGTATTTGAAGGGTGATAAATTGTTCCTCTCGAGTGGCAAGAATAAGATGCTGGTCAAGTTTTGAGGCAGCAACCTATTCTTTAACTCCTTTTGGTATATGTTGGACTAAGGAACGAATTTGGGTCCAGGGTGCAAAGGATTTTTTGGCAAAGGCTGAGTAAAGATTTATGAGAGGTAGGCGGGGAATATGCTTGTGTAGAAATAGGGAAGAAGGTAGGTTTTGAAGGGAAAATAGGGTTTTTTTGCGGCTCAAAGTGATCATTTCTCAAAAGTTGAATTTGTTCTTTGATGGAAATCGTCTCCTTTTGTTATTTTTAGAAAAATTGGAAAAGTGAAGTTCCTGGAGGACAAATCTCATATTGTAAATTTGCCAACCTTAGTTCCAAGGCTTTGATATGTCCTGCATGCCGAGACGATGTCTGCTCCTCCTTTTTCTCAATTGTTTCCACCTTCCTCATTAACTTGTTTTGTGCATGGGCCACATTTTTTATGGTGTTGCCAATATTGTTGATTACTTTGTTCTAGTAGATGGAATTTTCTGATTGCCAGTTCATTGTTGCTTCAATGTCACTCGTTGGGGTTTTTCTCCAGACGGTTTGTTCGGGCAGATGGAATTTTCTGATTGCCAGTCCATTGTTGCTTCAATGTCACTCGTTGGGGGGTTTTTCTCCATACGGTAGTACTATGTTTTTCTTGGGGATTTTTGGAGCATGGCTGATACCCTCTTTTTCAAAAGGTTGAAGTGGAGGAAATCTTGGGAGTGGCTGGAACTTGAAGGGCTCAACATGAATATTTGTGGATATGGGGACCTTTGAGTTGATGGAGTATTAGGTTCAGGTGACATTTTGGATTCTGGGGTATTAAGTGAGTTGGTTTGGATATGGGCATGGTTTCACTATCCTCCCAGCCAGGGGTGAATTTTTCTGGTAGTTTTGACCATTCTTGGGGTTTGTAACTGATAAGAATTTCATATTTACATGGACAGCTTAATGAACCAATTGAAGGATCTTTACTTTCATATTTGGCCCAAAATTGTCTTTCAGTAGTTTTCCCCTTTTTCTTGGATTTTGGTTTGCACCGGTGATGTTCATCATATTCTCCAATTAGATCTTCTAAACAGTCTTGGCAGGTGCAACCGAGATCCCATGGGCAGTGTCCAATGAAGGGGCATTTGAACCTCCACATTCGTTTTCCTTCTTTGTCAAAATATTGGCACTAGTCATGTTCTTCCATGATGCTTTATATATTCCAGAAGAATTCCCCATCAGCTTTTGGATATGTATCTGTTTTATCTTTGGGTTGAATCATTTGGCAAAAAAAGATGGTTTTATTGGGTTTTTTGAGATGGGAATGGTCAAAGATTATACAAACGGTTTTGTCACTTCTTTTGGTAAAAATTGGTTCACCAGATTGAAGAGATTCCTCCGATTCGCTTAGCTTCTCAGAATTTGTTATCCAGGAATCAGGAAGGATTTTGACAAGTTCATCTCTTGAAATCTATCCTGGTATTTGGGTGCACATGGTGTTTCAATCTGGTAGCATCAATATTTAAGAGTAAGGCATTTTCTCCTCCGGGTAGGCAAAGATCCATGGCATGATTTTGGACTCGCCATGCCATTTGGTGGTGAAGGGTAGCTTGGATGGACATGTTGAAATTTGGAAAGATAGTTATGAAGACCGTTTCGGCATTTAGGGTAACTTTGGCAGTACCCAAATTTGCTTGCTGGTACTCCAAATATCTTATATCTAGAAGAGAAAGTCGAGCTACAACAGGTTGACCTTTTCTTCCATGATATGTTACTGTGTTTCGGATGGCACCAAAATGGATATCGGTAAAACTATGATCTCTCCATCGTCTAGGAAAATCATCTGGTATTTGAAGGGTGATAAATTCTTCCTCTCGAGTGGCAAGAATAGGATGCTGCTCAAGTTTTGATGCAGCAATATATTCTTTAACTCTTTTTGGTCTGTGTTGTACTAAGGAATGAATTTGGGTCCATGGTGCAAAGGTTTTTTTGGCAAAGGTCGAGTAAGGGTTTATGAGAGGTAGTACAGTGGAGGATACTTTATGTTCGTTGGATAGGATATCTACTTCATAGAGGTAATCATATTTTTTGGACAAGGTTTTATATAGAGTAGGGGACATATTCATTTTTGCAAGGGAAAAGGATGATGGAAATGACTCAGACATATTTAGTAAACTGTTTCTCCCTCTGAAAGGATGGGCTGGCTCTGATACCACAGTATAAGGAACCGAGCAAGAGACTCCGAGAAAGCAAACTAAACCATAGATACGAAAGTTTCCCTACAAAAGGGGCTGGCTTCAACAACCCATAAGGGACGTCTTGCCAAGCTACACAAACAGTTAATTTCTTTATAGTCACAAAAGTTTTCCTACAAAAGGGGCTGGCTTTGACAACCCATAATGGACGGCTTGCCAAGCTATACAACTCAAAAAACTTTTGTACTATAACCAACATTAGCTGTTTATAACTCAGAAAACTTTCGTACTACAATAAGCTAACTTTCTTAGAGTATTCTTACTCTATTTTCATACATTAACCGGCCTTTCCATCCATTCTAAAGAAAGAACAAGAGAGAAATTTAGAAAGCACTCATATGTAGTATATCACAAAAGATTTACAAAGTTTACAAGTTGATTGCAAGATTGCAAGATGATCCTACAACTACTACAAGGCCTCCTTTATATAGGGCTAGGAGGTTATTACAAGACAAACTTACATGATAAAATAAACCTATCTTACATGGAAAACCTATATTACCTTCTAAGCATGTGAAAGACTTTAGGCAAAACAACTAAAAACACCTGAAAACATATGAAAGGGGTAAAATATACATGGTGTAGCATGTGAAAGTATGTGGGAGCATGTGACTCCATGTGAAAGTAGGGCGTTTCCTGTGACGAAGCATGTGGAGGCATGTTAAAACAAGTTAAAGTGGGGCCCGGATAGTATGGAAAGATGTGGAAAGTTGTCTTGACATGGGTAGGATATTTTTGAGGGTTTTTGGTGGCTAATATAGGATTATGGTGGGATTAGCAGGGATTTAGGTAATTATCCATGATTGATTCTAGGGTTTTCTTCCAGGCATCCTTTCAAAGACCTTGTGTAGTAATGCCTGGAATTTGACGGTCCTTCTTCGTTGTTCTCTTTCCCTTTTGGATTGAGAGATGTAATCCGCAACCTTAATCTGGAAATTTCTTGAGTGATGTTTTCTCGGATGACTTCGTATGTGATTTGATATTCATTTGCTGCTGCCCGGACACTTTCCCAGTGAGGATGATTGCTTGTATAATTCCAGCTTGCCCAATCTTTTGGCCATATCTCTTTCAGAATGCACCTATTTTGCTGGAAAAGGATTCTTTGTGCCTCGCTATATTCTTCTTCCATTGATAAAATGGACACGGGAAATTTCCACCAAAATATGCCTCTGCTTGCGCCTGGACTTTTCCATTAATAATATTTACTGGCCTATGAAACATCAATACCTTTACTGTGTAGGAATCATTGAAACATTTCATCTAGTATCTTCTAGGTTTGAACCATAGCAAAAATATTTTAAGAGCTGGTGCAATGTTATCAAAATCATTGAAGACGTTGCATTTGAATTCCATAAAAATATAATACTGATGGCATAGGTACCAGAAAAACCATAATAGCTCCCATGGAAAATCCTTGGCTTGAGCTATGAATATATGGCAGAACGAATATTCTGGATTGACCCCATATGGTTTGAGAATGGATCCTCCATGTTGTCGGAAAACCTGGAGCTCATATCTTCTTTCTATAATAATTGACGGATCAAAGGGATCCACGAGGTTAAACAATTCCTGTGGATGATCTGTTGGCTTTGATGAACTTGAAAACATGAAGATATGCCTGATTAGATTTTGCTTTGTCTTCAGTTTTGCTGGGGAAAATCTCTTTGAGAATTCTTCCGATCGAGACAGAAAATCTGCGAGAATGTTATCCTTTCCTTTCAGGTTCCTGACTTGAAACCTATATGGAGAGAACCATTGAGCCCACCTAAGAATCTGAGGATTGGGAATAGTTTTTGTATTTAGCTGAATCATGTTGGGGAAGGCCTTCATATCCATTTCTATCAGAAATTCTGTATGAACAAGGAAGAAGTTGAATTTCTTGATTCCATTCTTTACTGCAAGAGTTTCCTTGAAAGTGGAGTGATAATGTTGCTCGGCATCTTTGAACTTTCCACTGGTGTATCCACATATTTTCCTCTAGCCATCTTTTTCTTTAAATAGAACAACACTAAAATATTCATTGCTGGCATCGGTTTGCAATATCTTCTTACCGTCTAAAGGGATGTAGAGAGACTTGACATTTTCAGAAATCTTCTTTATTTTCTTGACCGCTTCATCTTGTTCCTTTCCCCATGGTGGAGCATTTTTCTTGAGCATCTTTGTAAGTGGAGAAATGTATGTAGAGATATTTGGGATGAAATCTCTCACATTATTTACTATGCCCAAAAATTATTGGATCTGCTTTGTTGTGAGGTTGGTATCCGAAAATTTAAGTAATTCTTGACATATATGTCGTCCTGGACTGTATTCACCATGGACAAAATGCATTCCAAGAAAATCAATCTTGTTTTGAGCAAGAACCAACTTTTTTGCTGAGAGCATAATTCCGTACTGTGTTACCAATGCCTCAAATTAAGAAGCAAGTTGATGTGTTCTTCCAATGTATCACTAAATAACAGGATGTCATCGATGTAAACTAAAGAGGTATGGAGGATGGGTTGGAATATTTTTATCATGGCTTTTTGGAATAAGGAAGGTTGAGTTTTCAACCTGAAGGGCATGACTTTCCATTGGAAGTGATGATCGGTGATGCAAAATCCCGTTTGGGTCTTTCTTTAGGGTGGATTCCCAATTGCCAAAATCTAGACTTTGAATCAAACTTGGAAAAATATTTGGCCTTGGCTAAGTGGGAGAAAAGGGTGAGTTTATTTGGGATAGGGAACTTATCATCTTGGAGGAAATGGTTAGGTGGCTGGTAGTTGACGACGACTAACCTGAGTTTTCCTCTTGTCTACTCAGCTCTTTTGTTGACATAAAAAGCTTCGCATGTCTTGTGAATCTGATGGCTCTATCAGATCAAATTCCAAAAGTTCTTCACATTCTTTCTTTGCAAGCTGAAGATGATCTGGATTCATCCTTGAATGACTGGCATTTGTTGGATTGATATTTTCATTTTTCTTGAAAGGGATCTTGATAAAAAACTCTTCAATTTTCCATAACGGGCGTTTCCCTTTCTTCATGAAATCCTAGTGGGATTCGACACATGATTGTGCGATGAGATTTTGCTCAATCTCTTTGATTTGTTCGTCATTGGTGATTTGGAATAGCCTTGGTATCTCAGAATAAGGTCTGAACCGCTTTTTAAAAGTTATCCCTTTAGCCTTGATCTGGAGTTGATCTCCAAGCTATATGTAAATGTCGAATCCAATAATAAGATCTTTTCCTGATATATCAGATCCTAGCAGCTTCATTCTGTACTTCTATCCTGGAAAGAACTCAATGGTGATCGGGTGCTTTGTAATGACAGTTCTGGTCAAGATTGCATTTGATTCGGTGTTGAAATCCTTAAAATGTGGTACCCATTGATCTTCAGGGAGAACAACAGGATTTATAAGTGAGGAAGCAGCTCTGGTGTTGATGAAATCAATAACTCAAGTTGGTTTATCTAACTTGGATGAATAGACTTCGAGTTCCACTTGGGGAATGACTGTGAGAGTGTTGATCTCCTCTCGAGCTTCAATCACTGGTTCTGAAATTTGGTAGTGATCATTGCCTTGATCTTCATAGATATCAAGAGAGAATAAAGTTTCTTCATTAGGTTTATCATCTATAGAGAATATGGATTCAAGGTCCTCCTCCTTTTCGAGATGTATGCTAGTGTAATCTTCAATCTCTTCAATGAGTTTGATAGATCTTCTTGATTGTGGACAATTTTAGCGAAATGTTCAATCTTATGACAAATAAAACATCTGTTTTTCTTGTGAAAATTTCCTGGCCTTCTCCGTCTGACATATTTTGTGCGTCTCTTGGACCTTGATTTCCCGTCTTGAATTCTTTGTCATTTGAACCTCCTGAATTCTCTCCTTCACCTAGATGTGCGGCAGGAACATCCTGATCCAGTGATTACTTCAGATTTGAGGCATGCTTTGTCAAGCACTGGATTGTGTTGGATAACTTGCTTCATACAAATATCATCCAATGCGACGAAAATAGCTTGCCTGATGTAACCAATTTGTGGAATTGTTATAGACTGAAACTTTTCTTCAATGATGGTCATGGCTCGACTTGCCAGCAGCTTTGGAAGGGAAGATACAAAGGCTTGCTTTAGATTGATGTCACCACCAATCTCGAAGTATATCGTTGCCATTTTTTGAAAGTGCTTGTCAATGTCATTTCTGTCGAATGACACACACTTCATCTCGAAGAGTTGTCTTCGCATTTTCTCTTGTCTTTGGCCAGTATCTCCGCAGAAAACTTCATGTAGGATTCTGATGTTGAAGGTTAAATCTTGGGAAGTAAGAAAAGTATTTTTGTCTTGAATTCCAAGCGCATTCCACCAGTCTCTGAGGATTCTTGAGAACCTTGAAGTGAGTTCTGAAAGGATAATATACTTTTCTCGTTCCACCAAATTTTTAGTCACCATCCAAGTATAGAAGTCTTGGATCCGCTGGGGTGTAAGGCCCCGTGAAATTCCTACTCGAAAACCCGGATCCCATGGTGCCAAGTTAGGAACATGTGTTAGAAATTAATAAATATGCGGCGCGGACCTTTTTGGATTGAATAATGCATTGAAAAGTCATGAATAAGTTTCCAGAAAAATGCAAGAAATGCGGTCCAGAATGCGGTCGCATAATCGAAATGCGGACCGCATACCTGCCATAGAGTGAGGCAGAATGTTGGCTAAATTGAAGTCAGTTATGCGGTCTAAATGCGGTCTCATAATCGAAATCCGTACCGCATACCTGCCGCATATTTTCCTTTGAATTTTGCGAGGGTCAGTTCTGCGGTGCACTTTGCGACCACAAAAAATGAATGCAGACCTCATTATTACCGCAAACTGAGTCAGAATGTTTAGTTTTTGGGGAGCATTCTGCGGTCCATTATGCGGATCGCATGTGTACTCTGCGATCGCAAATGCGACCACATACTTGAATCGGGGCTCTAATTTTTTAATTTTATAACCCGACTCCATATCGATATATCTGGTGTTATAGCTCATTTTAAGCATTCATCTAGATTTTTCTAGAGGTAGAGAGAGGGTTTTTAGAGATAGAGAGCCTCCACATTAAATTACTCCATAAGATCTTGCTTAAACCTTGAAGATTTGTCAAGAAAGGCACCTTGGTCATCTTCCTAAAAGGTAAGGGTTTATAATCCAAGCTCTTAATTTCTAGATATAACTAGGATAGACCATTAGAAGGGTAATTGATGAGGATAGGAGTGTATATCTTTCATGCATGAGTTCTTAAGAGTATTTTGTTAGGTCTTGAGCTAAGGATGGGGTGAGGGATGGTAGGATCTTTCACAAAATGGTTTTAAAAGCATGATACCCACTTAGTGTTTGAAAATATGTTCAAATGAACTAGAAATATGATCTCTCTCTAATTTGTGGTTTGATTTGTCATGTTCCTAAGATATTGACGTTGCTAAGAGTCTCGGAGTATAGTAGGACTTAAGGAAAGCTCAATCGAGGTATGTAGGCTAAACTTTCTCTCTGGGAAGTGTATTCCATATTTGTTTGTAAGTTTAAGTGTGGTTTACCTACCAAAATTGTATAGTCGTGAGTCCCCTCTTAAAAGAATTCTAGCATGCTAATTGGGTAAGGAGAATTGCTCTATTTAATGCTCCTAGTTGCTATTGTGTGTGTTAAATGATTTGGTTGATTATGTCTACTTGGTCTACTTGTTGATGAGATGTAATGACATATGGAAATGAATCGAATAAGGAAGTGTGAAACAAATATAAAATAAGTCTCAAATCTTATGAACTAACTTCCAAAAGTAGAATGGCCTAAAGGTCTTGTACCCGAACTATGCCCACACGTGGCTGTTTTATATAACGGTTTGCCTTATAGATACGCTCAATGTGTAATATAATTGTTGGTTGGTATATTCCTCTTTGGGAAGAGTCCCTTATGCTTGATGATTCTATCTCTGTTGAATTTGAAAATACATAACCTCCGGAATATTTGGTACCTTGATATTGGTTGGTGATCTTTGGAAATAAAGGGATGAAAATGTGAGAATCCGAATATGGCCACCGTGCCAGGAATAAAGAATCTTGTGAATGGCCAAATGAGCCAAGGAAATACTATTGTTGTTGGTGACTGGAAATACTAATTGGAATCTATAAATTGTGAAGGATATTGAGGTAAGCATGGTTGCGCTTATGATATATTCGTATAGTTGTATTTATACTTATAATTGTGTGCAATACTAAATTGAATCAAATATGTTTTCGGGAGTATCTTTAGCAACACCAAGGAAGGGTAGGTCATAAAACTCATTCCTGAAACTACACGTGCCAGTGTAGGGGTGCATCGAGCTTATTCCCCTTAACTGGGATGATATTGGCAATATTGAAATTTGGTAACGCCAACCTATACGGTATATGTGGGAAGACAGCTTATCATCCGATCGGGCCGTGATCGGATGCCATGCCGCACACATGGTGGTATAGTGCTGGAAATCAATAAATCTGGAAATTTGATACCTGGGAAATTAAAAACTGGAAATTGGTGATTTGGTAAATTTCTCTAAAAGGGATGACTTAGCTGATCGGTTCGTGATCGGACTCCGTTCTATCAAAGAAGGTGGTAAAACTTATATCGGTGCTAGAGATCTCCCAACCAAACAAAAAGTATATATATTATTTTCATAAAGTAGAGGACTAACATGTTTCAAAATTGGGTGTTAGAATATTGTTGATCTTGACTTATTGTTTGTGGATTCTTTGCTTGTATGGATATTCTACTCTGAAATAGTACTTTTAGCCTTACATACTAGTGCTATTCGACGGCACTAACGTCCCTTTTTGCTGGGGGCGCTACAATCGTGTTATGATTGTAGGTGGTTCTACAGCAGGTACTCCAGTCCACCGGCAGTAGCACCTCCTCTATTTTTCATCAGCTGTGTTGGTGAGCCCCATTCCATCCCGGGGTCATGTTATGTATCTTTTGTTCATCTTCTAAATACATTTTGAGGTATAGCCGGAGCCTTGTCGCCAACATTTCTCTATTGCTCTTACCTTGTATTTAGAGGCTCCGTAGACTATTGTGGGTGGAGGTTGATGTTGGGAGTCCGGGATAGAAATGTTGGTACTTGATAAGCATGTTTTTCATTAAATTTGTAAACTTGTAATATTTTGAAAACTAAATGAAGCAATTACAAAGAATGAAATGAGGGTGCTATCAACAGATTTCCTTGCATTTTATTAAATGGGATAATACCCCCTCTTTATTTATGAACTAGTTTGGGTAGAGTGAAATATAGCAGGCTTGCTCAGTCGGGTTTACTCGGTTGAGCGCCGGTCGCGCTCCTCGGATTTTGGGGCGTGACAAACTTAGTATCGGAGCCTAAGGTTTTAAAGTGTCCTAGGATGTCTCGGAGTCGTGTCTAGTAGAGTCCTTCTAATCGGTGTGTTGTCGACCACATCTATAAGTTGGAGGCTATTTGGACATTTAGGAATTTCACCCTTCTTTGAAATTCTGGATCGTGCTATAGAGCTCAAGATAGAGATCTAATTTCCTTGTTACGTTCCATTTCTCAGATGAGTAATCCACGAGTGCAAAGCAGCGAAGAAGGAGTAACCCCGCCATTGAATATGAATTTAGGGGAGATTGCACATGAGTTCGTAGGGAGGATACGTCAAGTTGTGGAAGGATTGGAGGAACTTGTTGCTACGGGAAGTGTCTTTATCCCTGTTAATATCTCTGCATCACCTGAGAGTGCGGTGAGAGCATCTAATAAACGAAAGAGGGTTGTTGGTACTAATAAGCCGGAATGCACAGTTTGCAAGAAACGTCACTTGGGGAGATGTTGTATGACTCTCGAGATATGTTATGGTTGTGGAAAGAGGGGGCACAAGAAGGATAAATGACCTAGGTTGGGTACACCTATCGCGGTCTGCCCGGTATATGGGAAGGAATATTTAACATGTCGTGAGCATGCCCAATAACGTGTTTGGGGTGGTAGATCAGGGAAATTCCAAGGGCCCGCACAGCAAACCAACACTGGAATGGGTATTCCCACATTGGAAGCTTGGAGAAAGGACAAGGGCGAAGTCTATAGTGTATGCAAGGATGGCGATTATTAGGTCGGTGGGGCGAGTCAGTTTAGTGGATCTCGCCCCCGTTGTGTGAAATGTGGGAAATGTCATCCGGGAGTATGTCGCTATGGTACCAATGTATGCTACAAGTGTGGTATGTTGGGTCACCTTTAGAGAGACTGTCATTTATCTAGCCAGATCATAGGCAAGGGTGTAGCACAACCAGCTAGTTCTACAACTACACCATCTATAGCGCCTTCGGGACAGGGAGCAGTCGAGGGTGATGTTCGGAACTCAGGGGGACCAAATAGGTTCTATGTTATGAGGAAGCATCAGATGTCGGAGTCTTTTCCGGGTGTGACAACAGGTATATTGACTTTTCAATCTCGTGGTGTATACGCGCTTATTGATTTCGATTTCGCTATGTCATACGTCAATCCTAGTGTTACTGTAGAATTTGGGATAGAGTCAGGACAACCTTATAGTCCATTCTGTATATCTACCCTTTGAGCGAGATGTATTACTCGTGAAGCCTCTTCATTACAATTATCTTACTTGCAACCTCCTGTGGAATTGAGTCTTATAATGATTTCCTGAATGGAGTCAGAATCCGAGGGTAACTAATTCTACTTGCTTTCCTAGACTCTCACTAAGGAACCATATCTTTTGAATTTCTTACAAGTCATCTTACTCAAAAAGATAACATGTATTCGATTGTGCTTATGCATAACCCATCATAAAATTTTGCCTATGTGGTACCAAATTCTGTGTAAAGCAGCCCGATATTGTGATCCTTCTTGAGTCACTCTTTCCTCCCTAGTGTAGATGACTTCTGTGATTCAAATAACCACTATGCTCCTTCGTTACTATTATCATAAAGTTTTTCACTACCTAGTTACATGCGATCCTATCTCAACTCCTAATATAGATATACATAGCAGTTGAAGCGGGGCGGTTATCTATATAAGCCTCTGAGAAATTTGAGATCTTGACAAACCCGCCACAAGAAGGCCCTTTCTTGTCCTATTGTAGTATGACTTTCGTTCTCACTTAAATTGTTCTGCAGTAAGTAACTCATTTTATTCCTAGTATTGAAGTTGCCAGAAAATGGCCAGTATCGCAGTCGTAGAATTATGATAATAGGACCATGTCAATCTTCATCTCATAAGAAAAGAGTTTATTCCCTCTCCAGCCGGTACCTGAAACCCCCTCCATATTTTTAATGAGTCCTGGCAATGTGGACTCAAACGTGAAAGGTTCATATTTGGTGTTTCAGACTTGGCGCGTAGCGTATTAATTTGAAAGGCAAGTTATCGCATCTTCATCATTTCTCGTATAGGATAAGCTATCAAGAAGGGTTGAGCGGTTCAGAGTATACTAACCTCACAAGTGCTTAACTTCTATTTCATTATCATGGGCTTATGGCACAGGTCCCTTGTATCAATAATTATTAGGAGTGTAATTCGACATTATACCTTGAAACCCCTATCTCATTCAAGGTGTCAGAGTATTCCCACTATTGATAATTTGATCTTCCCCACACTCCAGGAGTCAATCGGTGGTACGTAACTGGATATTTCTCCGTGAATAATTTCTATTGACGATATGCTATTTAAACTTCATGCCTTATTGTTCCAACCAATGATTTTATCGCAACAATTAATCGTGTCATCATAATCCATAGTAAGTGTTATACCATATGGTCTCAAGCATGTCAAGGGGTAGTGTCATCCTGCGGTCAACCAAATTGGGTAGGAACTCTATGGTTGTATTCATTCTAGCCCTCTCAGAATAATGGTTAAAAGTTGCAAAATGTTAAAACGCGGGTGTCCGACATAAGGATCTAGAGTTAAAGAAAGTGCGCAATCTATTCTCAAGGTTTCTCCTAGGAAGAGGCTGTGCGAATTGTTCCTAAGGGTAAAGTAGATGTAGTACATTTTAGAATTTAAGAAGCCTTAAAAGAGATGGGTCAAGTTATGAGTAAGGTGTCCCCGTGTCGTATTGTTGCCCTCCATGATTCTGGTGTTCCATGTATATGTGTCTAAAGAGGTGATTGGGAACCTTCGGTGTGTCATTCCCATGTAAATTATTGAAGGTGAAGTTAATAGGTAGTTAGCTTATGCGAGACATCTAGCCGTCATTCTTGTTATATGAGTTTGGAGGTTGGGATTGTTTCCGTAAGTATGTTGTGGAAAAGCTTGTAAGTTGATAAGGCCACCTTGAAGGCCAAAAGTATCGTGGAAAGAAAATATTTTTGCTTGATTGTATAACAATTGGTTTTGATTTGAAAGGTACCTTATAGGTGTTGTGATTTTAAAATGTGCAATCCATATCCAGGTATCATCGTGATAGCATGGTGCTTATAATACTGAGGTTCTTATTATTGGTGAATGCATTATGGTAATTTTTAAAGTTGTGGATGTGTTTTTAGGATGGTGTTGGTGGTTCTCTGACAGGTGGATATGTCTAGTTACAAAGGAGACTCTGCCGAAATTTCTAAAAAATATAGGAGTTAGTCAAAATTTAGAGACTTGAGGTAAGGTATAAAAAGAAATATGTTATGTTGGGTGCGATACACCCGGTCTTCCATGTGTCTATGTTGAGGAAGGTAGTAGGGGATCCGTCCTCCCTTGTGCCAGTTGAGACTATTGAGGTAAATGAAGAGCTATCATATGAAGGGGTCCCAGTTTCCATTCTTGATAGGCAAGTTCGAAAACTGAGAAATAAGGAAATTGTATCCGTGAAAGTATTATGGCAGAACCAGATCATGATTCCCGCATTATACGCCCCTGGTAGTTTGTCTTCGGTATGCAGGTTGACGTGACGTATTCATACCTCTTATAAGTACCTTATCAGTCTTACATACTCATTACATTTTTTGTATTGACACCCTTTTCTTTTGGGTGTTGCGTTCATGCCCGCGGGAACAGACAGATCCAGTGACATCCCTACCCAGTAGGGTGCTCGTCTTTACGGTTGGTGGTTGCACTCCACTTCTCCAGAGTAGCTGTTCAGAAGTCAATAGGTACTGAAGTATATGTTCCAGTCTTTTCGGGTACGGTGGGGCTCTGTCCCGACCAAGTAGTGGGGTTTGTGGAGGGAAGAGTGTACACAGGCCTAACCCCTACCCCGAAGGAGTAGGGAGGTGGTTCTGAAACACCCTTGGCCCTTAAGGGGTGGGTCTTATTTTTTTTGCTTGAGGACAAGCAAAATCTTAAGTTCGGGGGAGTTGATAAATATGGATTTTGGTTGAGCAAGCTACTTGGGAAGCCGAGGATGAAATGAAGAAGAAGTATCCACACTTGTTTGAATAATCATGTAATAACTTTGATGCATTTAACTCCTTCAAAACCGTATTTGTTGGCTGGACTTATGTAAAACCGTCCTCTTTTTTGGTAATAAGGTTGCCTATATGGACGTGGTTGATCTTATGAACACGTTTATGCCGTTATGGTATGTTTCTGGGGCTCTAGGATAGGTGGGTAAGGCCTAGATACAAAGGAAACTCTGGTAAAATTTTCGGAAGTCTAGGGAGTTAGCTAAATTTGGGGACTGTCAACCTATTTCAGGTTGTGAAAAGGAGAAGATTCCACTAAGACTGTTAATAAGTGAACCTTGATCCTCATTCGAGGACGAATGATCTTAAGTGGGGGAGGATGTAAGGCCCAATGAAATCCCTACTCAAAAATCCGGATCCCGTGGTGCCAAGTTAGGAACATGTGTTAGAAATTAGTAAATATGCTTCGTGGCGAGCTTGCTCACTGCGGCGCGGACCTTTTTGGATTGAATAATGCATTAAAAAGTCAAGAATAAGTTTCCAAAAAAATGCAAGAAATGCGGTCCAGAATGCGGTCGCATAATCGAAATGCGGACCGCATACCTGCCGTAGAGTGAGGCAGAATGTTGGTTAAAATTGAAGTCAGTAATGCGATAGAAATGCGGTCGCATAATCGAAATGCGGACCACATAGTCGTCGCATATTTTCCTTTGAATTTTTCTAGGGTCAGTTCTGCGGTGCACTTTGCGACTGCAGAACATGAATGCGGACCGCATTCTTACCGCAGACTGAGTCAGAATGTTTAATTTTTGGGGAGCATTCTGCGGTCCATTATGCGGACCGCATGTTTACTCTGCGATAGCAAATGCGACTGCATACTTGACTCGGGGATCCAATTTTCTAATTTTATAACCCGACCCCATGTTAATATATTACACCCTACCCTTCATTTTAGGCTTATTTTCTGATATATTTAGAGAGGGAGAAGGGGTCCTAGAGGGAGAAGGGGTTCTTCATCAATATTTCTCCCAAAGATCTTGCTTAAACCTTGAAGATTTGTCAAGAAAGGCACCTTGGTCATCTTCCTAAAAGGTTAGGGTCTATAATCCAAGCTCTTAATTTCTAGATATAACTAGGATAGACCATTAGAAGGGTAATTGATGAGGATAGAAGTGGATATCTTTCATGCATGAGTTCTTAAGAGTATTTTTGTTAGGTCTTGAGCTAAGGATGGGATGAGGGATGGTAGGATCTTTCACAAAATGATTTTAAAAGCATGATACCCACTTAGTGCTTGAAAATATGCCCAAATGAACTAGAAATATGATCACCTCTCTAATTTGTGGTTCGATTTGTCGTGTTCCTAAAATATTAACGTTGCTAAGAGTCTCGGAGTATAGTAGGACTTAAGGAAAGCTCAATCAAGGTATGTAGGCTAAACTTTCTCTCTGGGAAGTGAATTCCATATTTGTTTGTAAGTTTAAGTGTGGTTTACCTACCAAAATTGTATAGTCCTGAGTCCCCTCTTAAAAGAAGTTTAGCATGCTAATTGGGTGAGAAGAATTGCTCTGTTTAATTCTCCTAGTTGCTATTGTGTATATTAAATGATTTGGTTGATTATGTCTACTTGGTCTACTTGTTGATGAGATGTAATGACATATGGAAATGAATCGAATAAGGAAG
>MU701728.1:45980-75247 GCA_026770625.1 Nicotiana glauca | reverse complement strand
TGATATTGGTTGGTGATCTTTGGAAATAAAGGGATGAAAATGTGAGAAACCGAATACGGCCACCATGCCAGGAATAAAGAATCTTGTGAATGGCCAAATGAGCCAAGGAAATACTGTTGTTGTTAGTGACTGGAAATACTAATTGGAATCTATAAACTGTGAAGGATATTGAGGTAAGCATGGTTGCATTTATGATATATTCGTATACTTGTATTTATACTACAATTGTGTGCAATACTAAATTGAATAAAATATGTTTCGGGAGTATCTTTAACAACACCGAGGAAGGGTGGGTCATAAGACTCATTCCTGAAACTACACGTGCCGGTGTAGGAATGCATCGAGCTTATTCCCCTTAACTGGGATGACCTAGCAATATTGAAATTTGGTAACGCCAACCCACACGGCATATGTGGGAAGGAAGCTCAGCCGATCGGGCCGTGATCGGACGCCATGCCGCACACATGGTGGTATAGTGCTGGAAATCAATAAATCTGGAAATTTGATACCTGGGAAATTTAAAACTGGAAATTGGTGATTTGGTATATGTCTCTAAATCGGGTCGTGATAGGACTCCGTGCTATCAAAGATGGTGGTAAAACTTATATCGGTGCTAGAGATCTCCCAACCAAACAAAAAGTATATATATTATTTTCATAAAGTAGAGGACTAACATGTTTCAAAATTGGGTGTTAGAATATCATTGATCTTGACTTATTGTTTGTGCATTCTTTGCTTGTATGGATATGCCTTACATACTAGTGCTATTCGATGGCACTAACATCCCTTTTGCCGGGAGGGCTACAATCGTGTTATGATTGTAGGTGGTTCTACAGCAGGTACTCCAGTCTACCGGTAGTAGAACCTCCTCTACTTTTCAACAGCTGTGTTGGTGAGCGCCACTCCATCCTGGGGTCATGTTATGTATCTTTTGTTCATCTTATAAATACATTTTGAGGTATAGCCAGAGCCTTGTTGCCGGCATTTTTCTATTGCTCTTATCTTGTATTTAGAGGCTCCGTAGACTATTGTGGGTGGAGGTTGATGTTGGGAGTCCGGGCTAGAAATGTTGGTACTTGATAAGAATGTTTTTCATTAAATTTGTAAACTTGTAATATTTTGAAAACAAAATGAAGCAATTACAAAGAATGAAATGAGGGTTGCAATCAACAGATTTCCTTGCGTTTTATTAAATGGGATAATACCCCTCTTTATTTATGAACTAGTTTGGGTAGAGTGAAACATAGCAGGCTTGCTCAGTCCGGTTTACTCGGTTGAGCGCCGGTCGCTCTCCTCTGATTTTGGGGTGTGACACCATGAACATCATTGAAGAAAAGTTTCAGTCCATAACAATTCCACAAATTGGTTACATAAGGCAAGCTATTTTCGTCACATTGGATGATATTTGTACGAACCGCTCTGCCCTAAAACAAATTATCCAACATAATCCAGCGCTTGACAAAGCATTCCACAAATATGATCTAATCACTGGATCAGGATGTTCTTGCTGCACATCTAGGCGAATGAGAGAATTCAGGAGGTTCAAATGGCCAAGAATTCCAGACGGGAAATCAAGGTCCAAGAGACGCACACAATATTTCAAACGGAGAAGGCCAGGAAATTTTCTCAAGAAAAACAGATGTTTTATAAAATTGTCCACAATCAATAAGATCTATCAAACTCATTGAAGAGATTGAAGATTACACTAGCATACATCTCGGAAAGGAGGAGGACCTTGAATCCATATTCTCTATGGATGATGAACCTAATGAAGAATCTTTATTCTCTCTTGATATCTATGAAGATCAAGGCAATCACTACCAAATTTCAGAACCAGTGATTGAAGCTCGAGAGGAGATCAACGCTCTCACAGTCGTTCCCCAAGTGGAACTCAAAGTCTATTCATCCAAGTGGGATAAACCAACTCGAGTTATTGCTTTCATCGACACCTGAGCTGCTTTCTCACTTATAAATCCTACTATTCTCCCTGAAGATCAATGGTTACCACATTTTAAGGATTTCAACACCGCATCAAATGCAATCTTGACCACAACTGTCATTACAAAGCACCCGATCAACATTGAGTTCTTTCCAGGATTGAAGTACAGAACGAAGCTTCTAGGATCTGATGTACCAAGAAAAGATCTTATTATTGGATTCGACATTTACAGACAACTTAGAGATCAACTCCAGATCAAGGCTAACAGGATCGCTTTTAAAAAACAGTTCAAACCTTATTCTGAGATACCAAAGCTATTCCAAATCACCAATGATGAACAAATCAAAGAGATTGAGTAAAATCTCATCGAACAATCATGTGTCGAATCCCACAAGGATTTCATGAAGAAAGGGAAATGCCCGTTATCAAAAAATGAAGAGTTTTTTATCAAGCTTCCTTTCAAGAAAAATGAAAATATCAATCCAGCAAAAGCCAGTCCCTTTGAAGAAAAATAAAAATATCAATCCAACAAAAGCCAGTCATTCAGGGATGAATCTAGATCATCTTCAGCTTGCAAAGAAAGAATGTGAAGAATTTTTGGAATTTGATCTGATAGAGCCATCAGATTCACAATGGGCATGCGAAGCATTTTATGTCAACAAAAGAGCTGAGCAGACAAGAGGAAAACTCAGGTTAGTCATCAACTACCAGCCACTTAACCATTTCCTCCAAGAAGATAAGTTCCCTATCCCAAATTAACTCACCCTTTTCTCCCACTTAGCCAAGGACAAATATTTTTCAAAGTTTGATTTAAAGTCTAGATTTTGGCAATTAGGAGTCCACCCTTAAGAAAGACTCAAAACGGGATTTTGCATCCCCGATCATCACTTCCAATGGAAAGTCATGCCCTTCGGGTTGAAAACTACACCTTCCTTGTTCCAAAAAGCCATGATAAAAATATCCAACCCATCCTCCATACCTTTTTAGTTTACATCGATGACATCCTGTTATTTAGTGATACATTGGAAGAACACATCAACTTGCTTTGTCAATTTGAGGCATTGGTAGCATAGTACGGAATCATGCTCTCAGCAAAAACGATGGTTCTTACTTAAAAGGAGATTGATTTTCTTGGAATGCGTTTTGTCCAAGGTGAATACAGTCCAGGAGCACATATATGTCAAGAATTACTCAAATTTTCGGATACCAACGTCACAACAAAGCAGATCCAACAATTTTTGGGCATAGTAAATTATGTGAGAGATTTCATCCCAAATATCTCTACATACATTTCTCCACTTACAGAGATGCTCAAGAAAAATTTTCCACCATGGGGAAAGGAACAAGATGAAGCGGTCAAGAAAATAAAGAAGATTTCTGAAAATGTCAAGTGTCTCTACATCCCTTCAGACGGTAAGAAGATATTGCAAACTGATGCCATCAATGAATATTGGAGTGCTGTTCTATTTGAAGAAAAAGATGGCCAGAGGAAAATATGTGGATACGCCAGTGGAAAGTTCAAAGATGCCGAGCAACATTATCACTCCACTTTCAAGAAAATTCTTGCAGTAAAGAATGGAATCAAGAAATTCAACTTCTTCCTTATTCATACAGAATTTCTGATAGAAATGGATATGAAGGCCTTCCCAAAGATGATTCAGTTAAATACCAAAATTATTCCCAATCCTTAGATTCTCAGGTGGGCTCAATGGTTCTCTCCATATAAGTTTCAAGTCAGGAACCTAAAAGGAAAGGATAATATTCTCGTAGATTTTCTGTCTCGACTGGAAGAATTCTCAAAGAGATTTTCCCCAGCAAAATATAAGTCAAAGAAAAATCTAATCAGTCACATCATCATGTTTTCAAGTTTACCAAAAACACGTTCATCAAAGCCAACAGATCATCCGCAGGAATTGTTCAACCTCATGGATCCCTTTGATCCGTCAATTATTATGGAAAGAAGAACCCATTATGAGCTCCAGGTTTTCCGACAACATGGAAGATCCATTCTTAAAACATATGGGGTTAATCCAGAATATCCGTTTTGCCATATATTCAAAGCTCAAGCCAAGGATTTTCCACAAGAACTATTATGGTTTTCCTGGTACCTATGCCATCAGTATTATATTTTCATGGAATTCAAATGCAACATCTTCAAGGATTTAGATAACATTGCACCAGCTCTTAAAATATTTTTGCTATGGTTCAAATATAGAAGATACTGGATGAAATGTTTCAATGATTCCTACACAGCAAAGGTATTCATGTTTCATAGGTCAGTAAAGAATATTAATGGAAAAGTCCAGGCGCAAGCAGAGGCATCATTTTTGTGGAAATTTCCAGTGTCCATTTTATCAATGGAAGAAGAATATAGCGAGGCACAAAGAATCTTTTTCCAGCAAAATACGTGCATTCCAAAAATGATATGGCCAAAAGATTGGGCAAGCTGGAATTATACAAGCAATCATCCTTACTAGAAACGAGTCCGGGCAGCAGCAAAAGAATATCAAACCCCATGCGAAGTCATCTGAGAAAAGATCACTCAAGACATTTCCAGATTAAGGTTGCGGATTACATCTCTCAATCCAAAAGAGAAAGAGCACAACAAAGAAGGACCATCAAATTCCAGGCATTACTACACAAGGTCTTTGAAAAGATGCCTAGAAGACAACCCTAGAATCAAGCATGGATAATTACCTAAATCCCTGCTAATCCCACTATAATCCTAAATTAGTTACCAAAAAACCCTCAAAAATATCCTACCCTTGTCAAGACAACTTTCCACATCTTTTCATCCTATCCGGGCCCCACTTCAACTTGTTTTCACATGCTTCCACATGCCTTCACATGCTTCATCACATGCAACACCCTACTTTCACATGGCTTCACATGCTCCCACATACTTTCACATGCTATACCATGTATATTTTACCCCTTTCACATGTTTTCAGGTGTTTTTAGTTGTTTTGCCTAAAGTCCTTCACATGCTTAGAAGGACCCACTTGTAAGAGAGGTTTGCCATGTAAGATAGGTTTGTTTTATCATGTAAGTTTGTCTTCTAATAACCTTCTAGCCCTATATAAAGGAGGCGTTGTAGTAGTTGTAGGATCATCTTTCAATCTTGTAATCTTGCCATCTTGCAATCAACTTGTAAACTTTGTAAATCTTTTGTGATATACTACATATGAGTGCTTTATAAATTTCTCTCTTGTTATTTCTTTTGAATGGATGGAAAGGCTGGTCCATGTATGAAAATAGATTAAGAATACTCTAAGAAAGTTAGCTTATTGTAGTACAAAAGTTTTCTGAGTTATAAACAGCTAACGTTGGTTAGAGTACAAAAGTTTTCTGAGTTGTGTAGCTTGGAAAGCCGTCCCTTATGGGTTGTTGAAGCCAGCCCCTTTTATAGGTATAAACAAATTAACTATTTGTGTAGCTTGGCAAGCCGTCCCTTATGGGTTGTTGAAACCAGCCCCTTTTGTAGGGAAACTTTCGTATCTATGGTTTAGTTTGCTTTCTCGGAGTCTTTTGCTATGTTCCTTCTACTATCTCGAACCATCTCGGTTGCCTCAAATTTAGATTCTTTTGTTTGAACAGGTGCAGGAGACTCTGATGATCCATAAATACCTCACATGACACACCGTAGAGATAATGCCTCCAAATCTTCAATGCATGAACAATGGCCGACAACTCCAAATTGTGAACATGGTAGTTCATCTCATGGGCTTCAAATGGAGCAAAGCATAAATAATCACTCCAACCTCCTACATCAAGACACACCCAATATGAATATGAGAAGCATCACAATACACAGTATAAGAACCCGATGCTGAAAGCAAAACTAGAATTGGAGCTGTGGTCAAGGCAATCTTGAGATTCTGAAAGCTCTTCTCACACTCATCCGAACACATGAATGGAGCACCCTTCTAGGTCAACTTGGTCAAAGGTGCTCCAATGGACAAGAAACCCTCCACAAAGCATCAATAATATCCGTCCAAGCCAAGAAAAATCCGACTCTTAGTAGCTAAAGACGGTTTGTGAAAACTCTAAACCACCTCAATATTATTTGGATCCACCCTAATCCCCTCACTAGATACAATATTCCCCAAGAAAGCCATCTAACTGAGCCAAAATGCACAATTGGAGAACTTGGCATAAAGCTTTTCCTCCCTCAACCTCTGTAGTACAATCCTCAAATTCCGTGTATGCTCCTCCTGGATATGTGATTACACCAGGATATCAATAATAAATACTATGACAAACTATCACGCCCTAAAATTGGGGGGGGGGGGGCACGATACTGGCAACCCAGTGCCTCACCTATCCTTGCATACCAACTTGCAACTAAAGGACTCTGAACATATAATGTAATACTTTTTTCATGGGCTACATTGCAAGACAATTTGCGAAATAAAATATAAAATTGAATGGAAACTAACGCTGACTAAAAATCAATATAAAGTTGGGCCGGCAAGGCCATCATATCTATTACAGCTGACAAATCAACAAAATTAATATACAATGCCTACAAGCCCAACATTATGAACTAACTGACAGGTGTTGATACTCAATTTCTCTCTGTATATTTTTTATATCCAAAATATCTTTAAAATAGCATATATATGAATGTATAACTATATCTAGGAATTTTACTATTTTTTCCATAATTTTTAAGGTTTTAAACTGATTTATTTCCTTTTTAATCCATAAAAGCCCAATGATTATTGTCAAAATTATTAATTCTTGGTAATATAATTGTTAGGATTTTATATTTATACTAAAATATATCTAACATTATTTTGTACATTTTTATAAATTTATTCAGTATTTTAAAAGCAAAATTGCATATAATAGCAATATTAGCCTATTTTAAGATTTAATTGCGTTTATAATTCTAAAATTAGCTCTAGTATTTTTAATCTAATATTTATATATTATTAATTAATTTAGTACCTTTAATTTGTTTCCAAAAATTATTTTACTATTTTTTATAAAATAAACAAGGGAAAATGGTTATTTAAATGTTAGCCTGCTTTTATTTCAATTTTGGCCAGATTTGGCCCCATGATCCAACCCAATTTTAATTTTAGTTGCCCAGCCCAACTTCTAAAATTACCCGACCCACGACCCTCCTACATAACCGCCCAGATCCCCCGTTTAATCCAGGCCATTGATCAAAATGATCAACGGCCATGTTTTAATCTTTCCTTTTTAATTCACCCTTTCCCTAAAAACCCTAATCACTTTCACCTACCAGCCGCCTCTGAACCCTCCCATTCTCTCAAACTCTCTCAACCACTCTCAAAAACCCTAGCCGCCATCTCTATCTCCACCACTTCCACCCTAAAGCCACCGGAATCAATGGCGTCCAAGGCCATTGGAGTCCTATTCCCACCTCCTATAACTCCTACACGCTTCATTTTTGAGGATTCGGGGCCTAACCATGATGAAGCCTGGTCCATGCCTCATTTGATTCGAGTTCTGTGGCCGTCTCCGGCCTAGCTCCGGCATGCCATGGATGTTCGAGTCTGATTTTGATTTCTCCGGCTTAGATCGGTGACTTTTCCAATCCTTTCTCACTACTGGGGTTCTTTTGAAACCTTAACCTTTTGAGTTTTTTCTGATTCCTTTAGATCCGTTGTGTATCTATGCTTTCCCTAAGTTTTCAAACAATTTCATTGGCTTTTCTTTCAAAAAACTACTTTCAAAGCCATTTCTTTTTCTGATCTAGGGTTTTCTGAAAAAGTATTTAAGTGTTTCTCTAACTTTCTTTCTTTTCTTTTGTGTGTATTTGCCTCTATTGTGTTCTTGTATTTTCTTCTACCATGTTCTTGTATATTTCTTATATTGTATTTTCCTATACTATGTTTTCATGCGTTTCTTCTACTATATTTCCCATTATTATGTTCTTAAAGTGTTTCTTACTAAGTTCCATCTGCTGAGATCTATTTAAGTTTCTTCTAAAACTTCTTAGCATGCTTCTTCTACTGTTCTTATAAGTTTTTCCATTATGTTTCGTATTAGCTTCTTCTACTCTATTTTCTTTGAATCCTTCTACTATGTTCTACGTGTTACTTGCTATCATCATTTTCTCATGAGTTTCTACTGCTGAAAGAAACATGCAAGAGGTTTCAATTCTTCTTTGAGATCTCCGAACCTGTTTCGATCACTTTCCATCTCATCTTTGCACTCGATTAATGGTGGAAACCCTAGAATTGGGGGGTTCTTCCGAGTTTGGTTATGTGATTTGTTTGAACTAGGGATTTATTTCAAAGCCCCTGACTCTTTCAGACCAACTTCGAGTCTTTGAACTGAGTTTGGACATCCTTGTTTTCATATGATTCTGACTTTTGCTAAACTCTTCTACACTAGATTTTTCTACTGATTTTCCAACGACACAACAATCTTCTTTCATGATTAACATTATTGTATGCTCCTTATAAATGGTGAATTTCCCTCGAAAGTGGCTTTCAAATTTGTGATTAGTTCATACTTCCCTCTGAATATGGTATGATTGATTTCTTTCCATTGTTTGCTGATTTCTCTGTGGCTCGACCTATGTTAAAACCTTTCTCAACTTTTGCGACTTGGTTCATTCACAGGTCAGTAGATACAAGATCCCTAATTTTTTGACTTTACTGGTTGTTAATTAATTTTCTTACCTTATTTGTACAACCATATACTTCAAAACCCTGTCCTTAAATAACCTTTTATGTATTTACCCCTAATTAACTACTTTGCACAAAGTGCTTAGTTAATTTCTTTCCTTAAATAGTTTTTACCTGTTTGAATCTGAATCCCTTAATTAAGGGAAGTCTTATGTAATTGATGCTTAATTAATACTCACTTTCTTAACTATTTTCTTACCTCATTTCTGCTTGATTTTCAACACTATAAATGCACGACTCTTTAACACACAACACACACGATTGACAATCCTTCTGAATGAACTCATACTCACACACAATAATATTCTCTTCTTGTCAGCACTGTGGCCTGTTCATAAGACCTACTGCTTTTTCTTTGTTTGTTTATCTGAAACTAGTATGTCCGAATCAACAATGTGTATTTACTTCTTGTGTGTCCATTTTGGCTTGCTGTTTCTATATATCTTAGCACTCAAATTCGCATGCTGATTTCCTTCTATTTGTTTGTTATGAACCCCCATTCCCCTATTACCCGTATGTGTTTTGAGTTATGACTTAAAGCATGGAAATGTAAGTTGTCATCCATGAATTAAGTTTGATCCATGGGGATCTTAACCTCTAAACAATATGTTCTAACATGACTAAGGGTGTTACAGTATCTCCCATTGATGGGTATGCCCATCAGCTTGTCTTTTTGCCTCTTGCAACTACCCCATTCTCATATACCCTTGTGTGTACTGATTTAAGCTGTTTTCCTTTTCCTTTTCCCCTTTCACAATTCTGCTTTTACACTTGCACTCTCTCTTAGTCCTTAAGTTCTGTCCCCCTCTTGTGAGCCTTGCCTTGGGACCTTGAGTTCCCTCTAAACTTGGACACCTGAAGGCTGGCCCTTCCATACTGCACTATATCTTAATTTGGTGATACATTTGGGTGTAAGCGCCACCCGGAGTTCATATTAGACTCTTAGGGAACTTTGACATACCCCAAATGGGATAAATGCTTTGAAATATGATCTCTTGGAGTTGGTTTACTTCATATTTCAGACAAGAAGTCTGAATCAGGCTCTCCTTTGTTGTACTTTTAATTTTTGATGTATTTTCTTTACTTTACTTCTTTTTCCTGAGCTGTAATAACATTGTAATAAAACTATTGGGGATGGCTAGTGAAAGGGGAGTGGTAACCATGTATTCCAATGGGTTGATATCCTGCTTATATGAGTTTTTGAATTTCTGCACTCTCATATAGATAACTTGCCTATAGTTTATTTCTGAATTTCTGCACTCTCATATGTAGATATCCTGCCTATAGGAGTTTCTGAATTTCCGCATCTCACATATAGATACCATGTCTGTAGGAATTCTTCATTATCTCATATAGATATCATGTCTATAATTACCTGGAAATCTGAATCCTGCATATGTATATAGAAAATATGGCTATAGGTCTTTCTGAATCTTGTATACGCATTCTTCATCAGGCAATCATGTTTATAGGTCTTAATCAATCAACTGTAAGTAGATATCATGTTCATAGGCTTTAAATGAAATTAAGCACCTATATATCATGCTTATAGGTTTTCTGCATTTTACCATGTTTGTTAAAAAGGGTTTAAAATCAAAACACACAGAAAGCATGTCTATAGGAGTTATTAATCAAGTCTGAGTCGATTCACTTGCTTATAAGTCTAAAACCAGTAATAATGATGACCATCGGTTGCAGAACTTATGATCTCTTACTAAAACTTGCCTTCTTTAATAACTGACAACTTTCTTAAATCAGTATGTATTCAGTTTATTCCATCATTTCTGAAATCAGTAGATATCATGCCTATAGGGTCTTCGTCCAACACCTAGGCAAGCCTTAGGGTAAAATTATAAACTAAATCAGATTTTATTAGCTACAACCAGCAGACAGGCCTAATTCGTGCTTCTTATCTGAACTATATAATAAATCGATCCGCCTCAACCTTTAAGTTTTAATTAGACCTTAAACAGTATGTGTAAGTCATGCTAATCACTTGCTTTCTCTATTTAAAGGGGGTGTATTTGAGCCTTTAATTTGTTTATATGCTTTCCCCAAATTTGCTATATGTATTTTTGTCTGTCGCCTTAGTATTTTACCTTTTGAAATAAAAAATAAGCCAATATCTCCTCCCTTTTGGGATTAATAGTCCCAAGTACCTCCGAGGCTAACAGGATTGGGGCGGGTAATAATAGCATGCAATAAGTAAACGAGGCCATTCTGCGCTTTAATACCTTAACGGGGTGGGAAAGGGTAGATATGGATGTGATGACCACACAATAACATCACGTGTAGCCCCTCACTGAGGAGTGATTACCGGATGTTGTGTGGGGTGATCCATATTATTTTTAAACCTAGGACCCCCTTCCCTTTGTTTCTTTGATTCTTTGCTTCTTTTCCAACTTTTTAAACTATTTCTATAAGGAAAAATATGTCTTCCTTTCGTTCTTGCTGACTTTGTTTATTTGTAACCTTTATGTGAAAATCCCCTCTTACTTGAAGTTTTATTTGCCTATGTGCTATTGTACTTAAGTCACAATAATAGTTTGGTCAGGAACCATACTAGTGGATCCTGAGGGGTGCCTAACACCTTCCCCTTGGGATAATTTCAAGGCCTTACCCAATCTCTAGTTACTTGAATCAAACCCTCCTTAGTGTCCTAATGCACTTAAATCATTAGGTGGTGACTCTTCAATTCAAAACCCAATTCCCAAAAGGGAACGAGTTGTCTTCCCAAATGTAATAAACCCGATTTCGCGAGAAAAAGGGGGCGTGACAGCATGGCGACTCTGCTGGGGACTTTCTTTTAGGCTTTTACCATTTCAAGATATTACTCTGACTTTATATTCTTATGTGCCTTTATCTGTTTAATCCCTTTAAGCATTTAATTCCCTCTTCTACTACAAAACTGACTCGTCTTTTGCTTCTTTCCCTTATTTCTTTACTGCTTTCCTTTATTGCATTCCTTTATTAATGTTTTAAATTATTGTAATTATTACTTTATGAACGTGCAAATACGTGACAACTTGTTTTAATTATTGCATAAGCATGTCTTCAACATCATATTCCACCCGTGCCAAATAAAATTAATGAGTGGTTGCGCTCTTCTGATATTATCACCCTCTAAATCCGGCAAAGGCATATTTGCGGTAAAACTAGTCGATCAACGGTGTAGTCAACGGTTCTGTCAATTCCCTCTTGAGTTGTCCTCTCAAGGGTACCCGTTTAATACCCCATAGAAACCTTACTCTATTTAATTGTGCATGCATCATGGTCAAACCTAGCCAAGTCAGTTATGTTGTCCGCATAATGACTCTTTAAGATAGCCTTGTCCAAAGTCCACTAGGTTTTCCTAAAACCTAAACGGAAACTACCATATTTTGTGCATTTATTTGGAGAACTACATGCTTCTATGCCAATTATTTATATTTAATAGTCGAGTCTGGTGGGGGTAAGGGCCTAAAACTTTGTCTTGCAGAAACATGAGGCACGAAGTCCACAAATTCGGCATGGTCACCAACATCCACCCCAAACTGCTAAGCTGTTGGAAGGATTTTCACTCTAGCGATCAGAATCTCATCCGGAAATATTTGGGGAACCTACCCTCTCTCTTGGAAATTTAACCCAACAACAAGATCATAGAATATGCTACTCTATTCTGGGATTGTGATAGGTCTTTGTTCCGTTTCGGAGACATTGAGATGACACCCCTGTTAGGGGAAATAGGACTGGCTGGTATACCATGGGAAACTCCGGGTTTGTTAATGCTAGAAAACCGCCCAGGTAGAGTTTTTCTCAAAATGATGGGTCTAAAGAAGAATCCATACTTGGCATGTTTGAAAGAGTCATACATTCCCTCTGACTATTTGTACAAGAGGTACGGTCATAGCAAATCTTACCGTACTTATCCTGATGAGTTCGCCCTTACATCATTGGGGCATATTCACCGAAGGGGCTTTGTCTTCATTTTCTGTTTCTTAGGGATGATAGTGTTTCCAATGAAGAAAGCAAGAATCCACACAAAGCTAGCTATGGTCACCAAAACTCTAATGGAGGGAATTGACAGACAACCATTCAGTCTTGTACCAATTATCTTTGCAGAGATATATTGAGCCCTAGAAAGGTGTCAACAGGGAGCCAAACATTTCAAGGGTTGTAATCTGCTACTTCAACTTTGGCTCGTAGAACATCTCCAAAAGGGTGAGTATCGACAAGAAATCCATCGAAGGGGCTAGGATGATCATATCGCTTTTCATCACCCAAAGCGAATGAATTACATACCCAACATGTTCGCCTAACCGGAGAATGCTAGAGAATGGGTTGAACTCTTTGAAAATCTGACTGAGGACCAAATACAATGGATGTTCGAGTGGTTCCCAACTGAGGAGTTCGTCGTTCGATCCAGGGGAGCACCTTTCCTAATACTAATCTGATTAAGAGGAACGTACCCTTACGTACCTCTTGGGGTTATGAGACAAGCGGGTAGGAAGCAGGTTATACCAAGGGTCGACAAGATGAGTTACTTCCGGGCTGAATTCCAGAATGACGATAGTCCTTACAGGTGCCAGACTAAACATATGTGGCATTGCAAGATTGTCCTAGGAAGGGATAGCATCGAGCCAGACAGATACCATGCTGGTTGTACCCCATACTATTCAGGCTGGCTGGAGGGCAATCACAATGGTCTAGGTTAACCCGGGTTTGTTCGAGGTCACAGGGTCATCGATGAAAAGGCCGAAGCACAGGTCAAGTGCAACCAACTACGAAAGAGGATTCGAGAATGTGAAAGTGAGCACCGTGAAATACAGGAAGCCAATCAAAAACTAATTGAAGAGTGGAAGGATATGGCTGTCAGCACCAACAAACGATTGGTCTATTTAGAGCGATGTATAGTAGAGTTGGAAAAAAAGTTTCTGAAAAGAATCGAAGACTACCCGACTGCTGAAGGAAATGAAGGCGTACATTTGGCCAGAGCTTACTTGCTACTAGGACTACGCGAGCTAGGGAAGCTATTTGATGGAGCCAATGATGCCGAGTCTGGGGAAGGTCCCTCTAGGACCAAATAGATGGGAATTTCCATTTCCGCTTTATCAAATGTAATAAGGCCAATGGCCAATAGTGATTTTTATTTTCTTGTTATTTAGTTTCGTTTTGGGATTCACCTACCTTTTATCAATAAAATGAGGCATTTAGCATTCTAAGTTTTCCAAATTAACTTGTCTCTAGGTCTACCTCGGGCACAGTGAGGTCCCCAAAATTAGGACATGCTTTATATTTTAGCACTACATGTTTAAATATTGCACCATTTTTTCTAATGATCCCCACTGACTTGTTACCTTTTGTTTTTACTTTTTTTATACCCCTCCCCAAAGGTTAGTTCGTGAACTTTGGCAACATCATCATATTTTACGAGATCCAGGGGCCCTCTACTTACTCCTCTTCCCAGTCCTGTCAGACATAGAAACAAAGGAAAAATGGAAGATTCGAACAACTCAACTGAGCGGGTAGAGGTCACTCATGGTACTCTGGTCCCCAAGGAAAATGCATCCCAACTAGAACAAAAGCCGTTGAAGTTTCAGGAAGAACTTGATAAAGTCCGGAATCTAGAAAATCTATCATTTTCCTTCACCACTCCATAGTTTACTTTCCCAAATACTCATAATCCTGTACCTCTGCAAAACATCCTGAAGCAACAAAACCATCCCGCCCCTCACCACCACTGCAATACCTGCCATACCTCAAATAACACCCCACTTCTCATCCCAGAACTCCAGAACTCCACAAATGACCACTGCCACCCAACATAGTACCCCTATCTATGTGGAGACTGTGCCACACTCCACCAAGCCCATCTCAAGCACACCCAAGTCTGATGATAAGGACGTGCTCATCAGAAATCTGGCCGAAGAGCTTAAAACGTTGATTAGCAGAATTCAAGGCATTGAAGGTAGTAAGGGAATTGAGGGGTTAAACTATGAAGATCTTTGCATACAGCCCGATGTTGAACGGACCGAGGGGGTACTTACCTCCAAAGTTTGAGATGCTTGATGGTACAGGGGATCCAAGGGTCCACTTGAGAACATACCGTTACAAGCTGTTCGGAATTGGAGGAGATGAGAAAATCCGCATGAAGCTTTTTCATGAGGAGCCTGAAAGGAGATGCTTTATCTTGGTACATTAGCCAAGATCAAAAGAAGTGGTCAAACTGGGCAAGCATGGCGTCTGATTTTATGGACAGATTCAGGTTCAACACAAAGAATGCACCAGATGTGTTCTATATTCAAAACTTGAAGAATAAACCCACAGAGACCTTTCGTGAGTATGCTACTCGATGGAGATATGAAGCTGCTAAGGTTAGGCCTGCTTTGGAAGAAGAGAAAATGAACAAACTCTTCGTTCGGGCCCAGGACCCACAGTATTATGAGAGGCTGATGATGATCGAGGGCAACAAATTTTCTGACATTATCAAGCTAGGAGAAATGATCGAGGAAGGCATCAAGAGTGGTATGGTTATGAACTTTGAAGCCTTGCAAGCTACCAATAAGGCTTTACAGTCTAGTGGTACGTCCAAGAAAAGGGACGTAGGTGCTGTAATGGCTGCACAGAGGACCAAATCCCCTATCAAATACCAAACCTATCCAATGCCTCTACTCACCTATCAACCTACTCCGAATTACCAAGCACCCTCACCCTCTTACCATACTCTACCACCCACTTATCAGTCATCTCCACCTCCTGCATATCAGCCCACTTCACCCAAATACTCCCAACCAGCACATGTTTACCAAGCCTACAACACCCAACCATCCCACTATCAATCACCTCCCCCACGTCAAAACTTCCCTAGACCTCGACCAAATTTTGACCGCAGGCCTCCCAAACAGTATACCACCATTGCTGAGCCAATTGACCAGCTATACGAAAGGCTCAAAGCTGCTAGTTGTGTCACCCCTATCCCTTCCATAACCCCTAAAAACCCTTCTCGGAAGGTTAATCCAAATAAATCCTGTGCATACCGTTCTATCATGAAAAGACATACCATTGACGAATGCCGCTCTCTGAAAGATAAGATCCGTACTTTGATTGATAACAAGATCATTGTAGGAAATGAGACTACTCTAAATGTTTGTAATAACCCTCTGCCAGACCACAAGGGCGGAGGTGCTCACATGATTGAGATAGAGGATTCTTGGGACCCCAAGGAATCGATTGGTTTGATCATAGAAGGCGACGATCCAAAGAAGCCAGTAGTCACCCTTAATCCGATTGTAGTCCAAATTCCGCCTTCTGGGGACACCGAGGTGAACATGTCTATGCCACTGGAGTTTGAAGCACCATCCTCTTCAAAGACACCAACACCAATTGAGGTTGAGTTTGGGTCTCCGGGAAACACACCTGTACTATGTAAAGCTGCGGTTCTACCTTCCAAAATACAAGCTCCATTCGGAGTAAAGGTGCCTATTCCGATGGTAATATTGGCCGTACCACCATTCCATACAAATGCCATACCTTGGGACTACACAGCCGAGGCCAAAAGAAAAGGGAAGGTCAAGTTCGGGGAAGCCGTTGCGGCATAGGGTATGATAAGAACCGGCGGGGTTTATACCCCGGAGCATTTAGTTGAGTCAAGCAAACAGGCCTCTAGTCAGCCAACCATCACTGAAATTGGGCCCGATGATCTTTGGAGAAAGATACAAGCCAAAGAATACTCAGTCGTTGATCAGCTGAACAAAATACCGGCACGGATTTCTATCCTTACTCTGCTACAAAGTTTCGATGCACACAAGAATGCCATGTTAAAGGTGCTGAGTGAGGCATATGTACCGAGTAACATCACCGATGGAGAAATAGCTAACATGGTAGGCCAGGTATTGGAAAGTGACAAGATCATATTTCACGAAGATGAGCTGCCACCAGAGGGGTTGAGTCACAACAAGGCATTGCACATCACCATGTAGTGCGAAGATTAATTTATCACCAGAATCCTGATTGATGGAGGTTCCAATCTCAATATTTGTCCGTTGGTAACACTCAGGACATTGGGAAAAGGGTTGCATGAGATCAAGGATGAGGCCATCAACGTTAAAGCTTTCGACGGTTCCCAAAGGTCCACTATTGGGGAAATTAGCTTATGTTTTCAAATGGGGCCTACTTGGTCTGATGTTGATTTTCAAGTGATAGACGTACTGGCATCTTACAATCTGCTGTTGGGACGACCATGGATTTATGCCCTTGGGGCCGTAGCATCAACACTACATTAGGAAGTAAAGTTTGAGTAGAATCACCAAGAGGTGATCATTCATGGCGGTGGTAGCAATCCTATATACAGTCGCTAGACTATCCCACCGATAGGAGAAAGAAGAAGGATAGGCGGGGAAACTTACCACCATATCGAGCGAGTCAACGCCATTGATAAGGATAAATGGTGGGATAATAAAATTGAAAGCATATTGAACTGGAGCAGATATGAACCTGGCAAAGGACTTGGCAAGAATCTCCAAGGAATCGCTAAGCCTATCAAGCTAAAAAAACATGGCACCACCTTCGGATTGGGGTACGAGTATACCTGGAAAGAATGCAACGATTGTTCGCCATAATGGCATTGTCCCTAATACCCATTGGAGCAGCTAATACCCTGCTTGGAGCAGACTTTCCAACCGGCCAATGTTATCTATAGGTCAGAAGAAGAGGAAGCACTGGCAGCCGTGAGGAATTTGTTCTTGGAAGACGATGATATGGATTGTTGTGTCATTTTTGAGGATGAGGGGGAGGAAGGCCCTTACATATAGGCTATAAGCAGAGGAGCATGCCTCAATAACTGGACCGTCAGAACCACCAGAGCCCGGAGAGCCTCAAGGTAGCAAGGCTGAACAAGCATCATGCACTATTTTTTTATTTTTAATTTTACTAAGTTGACTTTCCTCTCGCATTTTAAATTTCGCAGGAAAGAGCTCCAATGTTCAAAAAATAGTTATGGAATTTATCAAAGCATTTCGGTTTCTTATAAATCTTACTCTTATTATTTTCTCTCAATACTTTACTTATATATCATTACTATTACTTACCTTGATGAACCAATGACTATGACATGCAATGGGGCAATGCAACAAACAGATATAGACTCAGAGGAAGATGATATACCAGAAGAGATTGTCAAAGAAGTTGAGAATTTTGAGAACAGACTAAAGTCCAACTTGGACAAGACCGAGATTGTTAACTTGGGAGATGCAGAAAACGTCAAAGAAACACGAATTAGCGTTCACTTATAACCGTCAGAAAAGAAGGAAAACACAAAATTTCTAAGGGAATATGAGGATATATTTTCCTGGTCATACGATGATATGACTGGTCTAAGTACATCTATTGTGGCACACAAACTGCCGACTGATCTGACATGTCCACCGGCAAAGCAGAAGCTCAGAAAATTCAAGCCAGATATGAGTTTGAAAATCAAGGAAGAAGACGCAAATCAAGTCAAAGCTAAAGTCCTCAGGGTAGTGGAATATCCAACATGGTTAGCCAACATTGTGCCAGTACCAAAGAAGGATGGGAAGGTCAGGGTCTGTGTCAAATACCGGGATCTCAACTGGGCTAGTCCAAAAGATGACTTCCCCTTGCCAAACATACACATCCTGATTGACAATTGCGCTAAGCTCGAGTTGCAATCATTTATAGATTGTTTCGCTGGGTATCATCAGATTTGGATGGATGAAGAGGATGCTGAGAAAATGGCTTTTGTTACACTATGGGGAATGTACTGCTACAAGATGATGTCGTTTGGATTAAAGAATATCAGGTCCACCTACATAAGGTCTATGGCCACCATTTTTCATGATATGATACATAAGGAAATCGAGGTGTACGTAGATGAAATCATCATTAAGTAGAAGAAGGCCACTGATCACATGGAGGATTTGAGGAAATTCTTCAATAGACTACGGAGGTACAACCTAAAACTGAATACCGCAAAGTGTGCATTTGGGGTTCTTGCTGGAAAGTTACTTGGGTTTATTGTAAGTCGCTGGGGAATAGAACTAGATCCATCAAAGATCAAAGACATTCAAGAATTGCCACCACCAAGGAACAAGAAGGACGTAATGAGTTTGTTGGGGAGACTTAACTACATCAGTCGGTTCATAGCCTAATCTACAGTTATCTGTGAGCCAATCTTCAAGATGTTGAAGAAGGATGTCGCTACCGAATGGACTGATAACTGCCAGAAAACTTTCGACAGAATCAAGGAATACTTATCAACGCCATGAGTTTTGGTCTCGCCTGAACTAGGTAGACCTCTGTTGCTCTACATTGCAATGTTAGATGGTGCCTTCGGTTGCGTCCTGGGCGGCATAATGAAACAGGAAAGAAAGAACATTCCATCTATTATCTCAGTAAGAAGTTCACTCCGCACGAGGCCTTATATTCTCTGTTGGAATGCACATGTTGTGCTCTAACTTGGGTGGCCCAGAAGCTAAGGCACTACTTCTGTGCCTATAGTGCATCTCATATAAAGATGGATCCTTTGAAGTACATCTTTCAGAAGCCCATGTCCACTGGCAAGCCAGCCAAATGGCAAATCCTGTTGAGTGAATTTAAAATTGTCTACGTGACTCAGAAAGCAATCAAGGAACAGGCACTAGCAGATCACCTTGCTGAAAATCCTGTAGATGGAGAATACGAACCGCTAAAGATGTATTTTCCTGATGAAGAGGTATCATTCGTGGGAGAAGATATTGCGGAATCCTATGATGGTTGGAGAATGTTTTCGATGGAGTAGAAAATTTCAAGAGAGTTGGCATAGGAGCAGTTCTAGTATCAAAAATCGGTCAGCATTATCCGGTGTCTGCTAAGCTCAGGTTCCCGTGCACCAACAACATGGCCGAATAAGAAGCTTGCATCCTAGGGCTCAAGATGGCCATTGACATGAACATTCAAGAATTGCTAGTGATCGGGGATTCAGATTTGCTTATACATCAGGTACGCGGAGAATGTGCAACCAAGAACTCTAAGATACTCTCGTATCTACACCACGTGCAAGAACTGAGAAAAAGGTTCACAAAGACGGAATTCCAACATGTTCCCAAAATCCAGAATGAGTTCGCCGATGCGTTGGCTACCCTGTCATCCATGATAAAACATCCAGATAAAAACTTCATTGATCCTATTCCAGTAAAGATCCATGATCAACCAGCTTATTGTGCCCATGTTGAGGAAGAAGTAGACGGAAAACCTTGGTTTCAGGATATCAAGGAATATTTGACAAAAGGAGAATACCCAAAACTTGCAAACACAACTCAAAAGTGCACACTTTGAAGGTTGTCCAACAATATTTTTCACAGCAGAGGAATCCTATATAGGAGGACTTCTGATTTGGGATTATTAAGGTGTGTCAATGCAAAAGAAGCATCCAGGCTGTTAGAGGAAATTCATGTCGTGACATGCGGTCTGCATATGAACAATTTTGTTTTAGCAAAGAAAATACTCCAGGCTGGTTATTTCTGGATGACTATGGAGACGGACTGTATCCAGTATGTTAGGAAATGCCACAACTGTCAGATACATGTAAACATGATAAAAGTACCCAATGAGCTTAATGCAACGAGCTCACTATGGCCTTTCACTACTTAGGGAATGTATGTTATTGGACCAATCGAGCCAGCCGATTCCAACGGGCATAGATTCATCCTAGTAGAAATCGACTATTTTACCAAATGGGTCGAAGCACCATCTTACAAAGCAGTGGCTAAGAAAGTTGTGGCAGACTTTGTCTGCGACTACATTGTTTGTCAATTCGGGATTCCATAGCCAATCATCACCGGTAGTGGCTCCAACCTCAACAGTGACCTGATGAAGGCCATGTGTGAAACCTTCAAGATCAAACACGAGAATTCTACAGCCTACAGGCCTTAGATGAACGGAGCCATAGAAGCCGCCAATAAGAATATTAAGAAGATACTAAGGAATATGATAGAGAAGCATAAACAGTGGCATGGGAAGCTATCATTTGCTTTATTGGGGTACCGCACCACAACCCGCACATCAATCGGGGCAACTCCCTATATGCTAGTTTATGGTACAGAGGCAGTGATTCCCGCTGAAGTAGAAATTCCCTCCCTAAAGATCATACATGAAGCAGAACTCGACGATACAGAGTGGGTTAAGAGTAGTTGCGAGAAGCTAGCTCTTATAGATGGAAACAGAATGAATGCAGTTTGCCACGATAAACTTTATCAGAATAGAATGTCCAAATCCTTCAACAAGAGAATCAAGCCGAGACAGTTTACAGTAGGGCAACTGGTGTTAAAGAAAATTTTCCCGCATAAAAATGAAGCCAAAGGGAAATTCTCACCTAACTGGAAAGGTCAATACATAGTTCACCGGGTTCTAACAGGAGGAGCCTTTATTCTTGCAGAAGTGTGTGGAGAAGTTTGGCCAAAACCAATCAATTCAGATGCAGTCAAGCGCTACTATGTGTAATCTTATGTTTTCCGATATGATGTAATTTGAACTATGTCTGACCTGATTCCCATTTAAGAGGGGATACGTAGGCAGCCTTATGGGTTCGGTCGCAATTTAATAAAATTTTCATTTCCCCCCCTAATTGGAAACTGGGAAAGAATTTTTAGGAGGACCCTCAAAATTCCGAAGTAATTTTAGCCAGTCATCGCAAGTAGCCATCAGAAGTATCAACCCATTAAATTGGGGCAGAATTCTGAGGAGGACCCTCAAAATTCCGTAGCAGGAGAGGTTGCAACATCTTGAACCACGTCGTAGTCATCGGTTCATCTAAAAAGCTATTTCTTGACTATATACTTATGTCATATTTTCACAAACTCATGCATGTTTATTATCAAAAGTGCCTTGTTCAGCAACTCTACCCCAATAATACATACCGCATCACCAGACCAAAGCCGAACAGGTCAAGCAAGGCTAGCAAGAATATGAACTAACCTCCCCTCTACAAAACTCACAATTTTTCTTTGGATGTAGGCATTTGGATTACGAAAGCATATGATATGCTATACATCCACAAGACAAACATCGATTCATGAATTTCCACACTTCTTCGGTATTCGCCATCCATGCACGCCAATAATATCCCTTGAATCACAATATCCCCAGCGATCCCAACATCAAAGCTTGTTATTAGCTAAGAAACTCTATTACCATCTGTCGCTCCGTTTTATTTTTTCTGCATTGCATAAGGCTACCATTCTGCCTTCCGAGGCTAAACAGTATCTCCGTCTGTATTTTGTGTATTGTATAAGGCTACCATTTTGCCTTCTTAGAGTAAACACTGTCTCCATCTGCATTTTCTACATTGCATAAGGCTATCATTCTGCCTTCCGAGACTAAACACTGTCTCCATCTGCATTTTCTACATTGCATAAGGCTACCATTCTGCCTTCCGAGACTAAGCACTGTCACCATCTACATTTTCTGCATGGCTGAAATATCACCACTTCATTTACACTTGCATGGCTGAAAGATTGCTGCTTTACTTACACTTGCATGGCTGAAAGATCGCCGCTTCATTTACACTTGCATGGCTGAAAGATCGTCACTTCATTTACCCTTGCATGGATGAAAGATCGTCGCTTTACTTTACATTTACATGGCTGAAAGATCGCAACTTCATTCACATTTGCATCGTTGAAATATTGCCACTTCATTTACACTTGCATGGCTGAAAGATTGACACTTTATTTACATTTGCATGGCTGAAAGATCGCCACTTTATTTAGGCTTGCATGGCTGAAAGATCGTCACTTTATTTGCACTTGCATGGTCAAAAGATCGCCGCTTAATTTACACTTGCATGGCTAAAAGATCGCCGCTTTACTTTACATTTGCATGGCTGAAATATTGCCAGTTCATTTACACTTGCATGGCTGAAAGATCGCCATTTTATTTACGCTTACATGGCTGAAAGATCGCAGTTTTACTTACATCTGCATGGCTGAAAGATATCCACCTATTGCATCTCATGGGCTGAAAGATCGCCAAATTGTCCAAAGTCATTGTTCAGAGGCACCATTTTCATACCCCGGGAATACCATGCCATGGCCTGAGGATCCCTTTAATCTTATGCATATCATTATTCAAAGGCATCATGGTTCTGAGGCATTATTCTCATAGCCTGAGAGAATCATTTCATAGCATGTGAATTGTTTATTATTCGCTTCATGTCCCAGGATATCATGTTCTGAAGACGTTATCCTAACTGTCCAAAGACAACATTCATAGTCCGATGGGAACATGCATCATGTTTAAATTTATGCACAATATACGCTTGTATTGTTTATTTGCAGGTAAATCGGCAAGAAACAACCATCCTGGTAGGAGCGATTCCACTCCAGTTCCCGCAGCCCTGTTTGCACCTTAACCATTGATCCCAACCTAAATATTCTTTCCGTTATTGAAAGGTTTCCATCGGCATCTTCCGACAGATTCTGAACTACATATGGCCTGATTCCTGTAAGACTAGGGATATGTAGGCATCTCAGAAGTTGGGGCACGGCCAAATTTCTTCAAAACATTTCGTTCGATCAAAATTGGTCATCATGTCTTTACCCGACAATTCTTTCATGCTTTCCGGGTAAGAGAGGCAGCTGTTGATATTCAATTTTTTCCCTGTATAATTTGTATATGCAAAATATCTTTAAAATAGCATATTTACGCATGTATAAGTATATCCAAGCATTTTGCTATTTTTTCCCATAATTTTTAAGGTTTTAAACTGATTTATTTCCTTTTTCATCTATAAAAGCCCAATGATTATTGTCAAAATTATTAATTCTTGGTAATTTAATTATTAGGATTTTATATTTATACTAAAATATAGCTAACATGAATTTTGTATATTTTTATAAATTTATTTAGTATTTTAAAAGCTAAATTGCATATAATTACAATATTAGCCTATTTTAAGATTTAATTGCATTTGTAATTCTAAAATTGGCACCAGTATTTTTAATCTAATATTTATATATTATTAATTAATTTAGTACCTTTAATTTTTTTCCAAAAATTATTTTACTATTTTTTATAAAATAAATAAGGAAAAATGGCTATTTAAATGTTACCCTGCTTTTATTTCAATTTTGGCCAGATTTGGCCCCATGATCCAACCCAATTTTAATTTTAATTGCCAGCCCAACTCCTAAAATTACCCGACCCACGACCCTCCTACATAACCCGCCCGGATCCCCCGTTTAATCCAGACCGTTGATCAAAATGATCAACGATCATGTTTTAATCTTTCCTTTTTAATTTACCCTTACCCCCAAAACCCTAATCACTTTCACCTACCAGCCCCCTCTGAACCCTCCCATTCTCTCAAAATCTCTCAACCACTCTTAGAAACCTTAGCCGCCATCTCTATCTCCACCACTTCCACCCTAAAACCACCGGAATCCATGGCTTCCAAGGCCATCGGAGTCCAATTCCCAACTCTTATAACTCCTACACACCTCAATTTTGAAGGTTCAGGGCCTGACCACGACGAAGCTTGGTCCATGCCTCGTTTGATTCGATTTTTGTGGCTATCTCCGGCCTAACTCCGACTTGCCATGGCTGTTCGAGCCTGATTTTAATTTCTCCAGCTTAGATCAGTGACTTTTCCAAGCCTTTCTCACTACTAGATTTTTTTTAAAACCTAACCCTTTGAGGTTTTTTCGATTCCTTTAGATTCGTTGTGTATCTATGCTTTCCCTAAGGTTTCAAACGATTTCTCTAGCTTTTCTTTCAAAAAACTACTTTCAAAGCCATTTCTTTTTCGGATCTAGGGTTTTTTGAAAAAGTATTTAAGTGTTTCTCTAACTTTCTTTCTTTTATTTTGTGTGTATTTGCCTCTACTGTGTTCTTGTATTTTCTTCTACCATGTTCTTGTATATTTCTTCTACTATATTTTCCTATACTGTGTTCTCGTGTGTTTCTTCTACTGTATTTCCCATTATTATGTTCTTAAAGTGTTTCTTATTAAGTTCCATCTGTTGAGCTCTGTTTAAGTTTCTTCTAAAACTTCTTAGCATGCTTCTTCTACTGTTCTTATCAGTTTTCCATTATGTTTCGTATTAGCTTCTTCTACGCTATTTTCTTTGAATCTTTCTACTATGTTCTGCTTGGTACTTTCTATCATCATTTTCTCATGAGTTTCTGCTGCTGAAAGAAACATGTAAGAGGTTTTAGTTCTTCTTTAAGACTTCTGAACCTGCTTCGATCACTTGCCTTCTCATATTTGTACTTGATTAATGGTGGAAACCCTAGAATTTGGGGGTTCTTCTGAGTTTGGTTATGTGATTTGTTTGAACTAGGGTTTTATTTCAAAGCCCCTAACTCTTTCAGACCAACTTCGAGTCTCTGAACTGAGTTTGGACATCCTTGTTTTCATATAATTCTGACTTTTGCAAAACTCTTCTACACTGGATTTTTCAAGTGATTTTACAACGACACGACAGTCGTTTTTCATGCTTAACATGTTCGTATGCTCCTTATAAATGGTGAATTTCCCTCTAAAGTGGATTTCAAATTTGTGATTAGTTCATACTTCCCTCTGAATATGGTATGATTGATTTCTTTCCATTGTTTGTTGATTTTCTCTGTGACTCGACCAAAGTTAAAACCCTTCTCAGCTTTTGCGACTTGGTTCATTAAAGGGTTAGTAATTACAAGATCCCTGATTTTTTGACTTTACTGGTTGTTAATTGATTTTCTTACCTTATTTGTACAACCGTGTAATTCAAAACCCTGTCCTTAAATAACCTTTTATGTATTTACCCCTAATTACCTACTTTGCACAAAGTGCTTAGTTAATTTCTTTCCTTAAATAGTTTTTACCTGTTTGAATCTGAATCCCTTAATTAAGAGAAGTCTTGTGTAATTGATGCTTAATTGATACTCAGTTCCTTAACTATTTTATTACCTTATTTATGCCTGGTTTTGAACACTATAAATGCACGACTCTTTAACACACAACACACACGATTGACAATCCTTCTAAATAATTCAGAATCCTTCTGAACTCATACTCACACACAATAATATTCTCTTCTTGTCTGCACTGTGGCATGTTTACAAGACCTACTGCTTTTTCTTTGTTTGTTTCTCTGAAACTGGTATGTCTGAATTTAAGTTTTAGCACTACAATAACGTTTGTGTGTCCATGTTTGGTTGCTGTTTCTGTATATCTCAGCACTCAAATTGGCATGCTAATTTCCTTCTGTTTGTTCGTTATGAACCCCCATTCCCCTATTACCCCTATGTGTTTTGAGTTATGACTTAAAGCATGGCGATGTAAGTTGTTGTCCATGAATTAAGTATGATCCATGCGGGTCTTAACCTCTAAACAATATATTCTAATAGGCCTAAGGGTGTGCCAGCATCTCCCATTGCTGGGTATGCCCATCAGCCTGTCTTTTTGCCTCTTGCAACTCCCCCATTCCCCTATACCCTTATTTCTACTGATTTAAGCTGTTTCCTTTTTCCATTCCCCTTTCAGAATTCTTCTTCTACACTTGCACTCTCTCTTAGTCCCTAAGTTCTGCCCCCCTCTTGTGAGCCTTGCCTTGGGACCTTGAGTTCCCTTTGAACTTGGACACTTGAGGGGTGGTCCTTCCGCACTGCACTATGTCTTAATCTGGTGATACATTTGGGTGTAAGCACTATATGGAGTTCATATAAGACTCTTAGGGAACTTTGACATACCCCAAATGGGAGAAAGGCTTTGAAATATGATCTCTTGGAGTTGGTTTACTTCATACTTCAGACAGGAAGTCTGAATCAGGCTCTCCTAGGTTGTACTTTTTATTTCTGATGTATTTTCTTTACTTTACTTCTTTTCCCTGAGCTGTAATAACTTTGTAATAAAACTCTCGTGGATGGCTAGTGAAAAGGGAGGGGTAACCATGTATGCAAAGGGGTATATATACTGCCTATAGGAGTTTCTGCATTTCTGCACTCTCATATAGATAACTTGCCTATAGTTTATTTCTGAATTTCTACACTCTCATATGTAGATATCCTGCCTATAGGAGTTTCTGAATTTCTGCATCTCTCATATAGATACCATGTCTGTAGGAATTCTGTATTCTCTCATATAGATATCATGTCTATAATTACCTGGAAATCTAAATCTTGCATATATATATATAAAATATGCCTATACAATCATGTTTATAGGTCTTAATCAATCAACTGTAAGTAGATATCATGTTCATAGGCTTAAATGAAATTCAACACCTAGATATCATGCTTATAGGTTTTCTGCATTTTACCATGTCTGTAATAGGGGTTTAAAATCAACACGCATAGAAAGCATGTCTATAGGAGTTATTAATGAATTCTGAGTTGATTCACTCACTTATAAGTGAAAAACCAAGTAATAATGACGACCATCAGTTGCAGAACTTATGATCGCTTGCTGAGACTTGCCTTCTTTAATAACTAACAACTTTCTTAAATCAATATGTATTCAGTTTATTTCATTGTTTCTGAAATTAGTAGATATCATGCCTATAGGGTCTTCTTCCAACACCTAGGCAAGCCTTTGGGCTAAAATTATAAACTGAATCAGATTTTATTACCTACAACTAGCAGGCAGGCATGATTCAGGCTTCTTATCTGAACTATGTAATAAATCAGTTCGCCTCAACCTTTAAGTTTTAATTAGACCTTAAACAGTATGTGTAAGTCATGCTAATCACTTGCTTTCTTTGTTTAAAGGAGGTGTATTTGAGCCTTTTATTTATTTATATGCTTTCCCCAAATTTGCTATATGTGTTTTTGCCTATCACCTTAGTATTTTACCTTTTGAAACCACAAATAAGCCAATATCTCCTTCTTTTAGGATTAGTAGTCCCAAGTACCTCTGCGATGACAGGATTGGGGCGGGTAATAGCATACAATAAGTAAACGAGACTATTCCGTTCTTTAATACCTTAACAGGGTGGGAAATGGTAGATATGGATATGATGACCACGTGATAATATCACGTGTAGCCCCTCACTGAGGAGTGATTATCGGATTTTGTGTGGGGTGATCCATATTATTTGTAAACCTAGGACCCCATTCCCTTTGTTTCTTTTCCAAATTTTTAAACTATTTCTATAAGGAAAAATTAGTCTCCCTTTCGTTCTTGCTGACTTTGTTTATTTATTTCCTTTATGTGAAAATTCCGTCATACTTAAAGTTTTATTTGCCTATGTGCTATTTGTACTTAAGTCACAAGAATAGTTTGGCTGGGAACCACACCAGTGGATCCTGAGGGGTGTCTAACACCTTCCCCTTGGGATAATTTCAAGCCCTTACCCAATCTCTGGTTACTTGAATCAAACCCTCCTTAGTGTCCTAATGCACTTAAATAATTAAGTGGTGACTCTTCTATTCAAAACCCAATTCCCAAAAGGGAACGAGCTGTCTTTCCAAATGTCATAAACTCAATTTCGCGAGAAAAAGGGGGTACGACAACAGGTTATGTCCACAAGCCTCTGCTAATGGATGTACTGTGAACGGAACAGGGCCTCGACCTATCCATAACCTATATTCATATATACACAAGATGTATATAAAACCCTAGACCCAACAACTTCGAAGGACGTGGAGCTTACCGATAAATTTGAACTAGGGCAACACCTACTGAAGAGGTCTACCTGTCTGTCTGTTTGAGCACCACGCATGAAATGCAGTGCCCACAGAAAAAGGAACGTCCGTACAAAATAATGTACCGAATAAGCAAGGCAATAAAAGAACTCAAAGCTAAAACTGAACTGATAATATAATAACTGAAAGTAACTGGAAGTCAAAAATAATCTAAAGGTATGATTACCTGCTGATACTGACTCAACTCTCATAATATAGTAACTAAAATAACTGTCCGGACCTATAAGGCTCGGTATATATATAACTACTTTGTCGTAATAGGCTCGCTCATAGGCGTTCAACAATACTAGGCTCTGTATATAGGCCAACTAGGCTCGTTCATAGGAACTCAGCCATAATAGGTTCGGTATATAACTTACATATGATAAGAAGTTTCCCAATAGGGGCTTGCATTTCGATTGTAGCTTGATACTGGTGAAAATACTATAATACTCTGTGTGTGTGTGTGTGTATATATATATGTATATTTGTAGAGAGAGAGAGAGCGAGAGAGCGAGAGAGAGAGAGCCTCTTCTCTTTGACTCAATGAAGACAATACTCAATTGAATATAAAGTCTTGATAAGGGAAAATACTGTAATTTATAAGACTAGGATAATGTACATAAGTTCAAGAATATGAACTTCTCTTTGTGCCTCGTTATCAAACTCATTTAGTTACGTGATCATACCAAAATGAATGAACTCAACCTACATGGAGTATGGGAAAATCCGTATGATATTCTTAATAAAGATTACACCGTACTCTCTTAGAATCATAAAATTCCATTGCTATAATAATATGGAGTCTCATATGTATTTCCAAATTCCCACACTTTGGTTCATGGATTTGCCTTTCTGTATAACTCCCTTACCAAATGAATTTGATATCAATTAAAGATAAGTTAGATATGACTAATATAAACTCCAGTTCCTACGTGTTTGCAATGGATGGCTTAAGAATGTTGTCCATGTGCCTCCTAATTTAATTATCTGAAGGTAAGAGCCACTTAAATCTTCCTCCACTT
>MU701728.1:3878-45060 GCA_026770625.1 Nicotiana glauca | reverse complement strand
GGGGGGGGGGGGGGGGTGATTTTTCAACACCTAAAATTATCCACGAATCTTTAGTTACATGGCTAAATCTCCCGTTAAACCAATAATTAATCAATTACCCACATAATTAAGATTTATCTCAAATTACTTAAAATACTACTCATTTTAATACACTTTATCCATCATACTATCATGGTCAATGGTACCTTTTATGGTACTAGTCCATAAATACCGGGTAATATAGCTCGGATTGTATTTTATCCCAAATCGACAACCTTCAACGGAACTCATTTTCTTTGCTTCGTTTACCCTTTGTCTTTCACGGCACTTACTTATTACTTGTTATAAATAGCATAAACGCTTATTATCTCAAGAAAATATCATCCCCGAGTCTGCGTCAATTAACTGAAGATAAAACTTTAACGTACAAAAACACGAGAGGTAACATCCTTCCCCCTTAGAAACATTCGTCCTTGAATGTTTATTCATAGAGACTTTGGGAAAATTTTAACAGAGTCTCCTCCATACACTAGATTAAAACCAACTTGTACGCAGTCACAAAACATACTATACATGCCACACATGGCCAATGTCTACAAATAGAAACACTTGGTCTCACACAGTTGTATATTATAAATTCTGAAAGTCAAAAATAAGAGCTTACCTGATGACATACTAGCCTGAATAGAGCTGTGCTAAGGTATCCCACCTCGATCCATATCTTCATTTTGAAATAGGTGGGGGTATTTAAACTTTATTTCTTCCTCCGCTTTCCACGTCATCTCTTCCACATTATTTTTTCTCCATAAAACCTTCACGGAGACTACCTCCTTATTCCATAGCTTGAGGATTTGTTGGTCTAGGTTGGCAACCAAAATTTCCTCGTATGACAAGTCCTACGTAATTCGTACATCATCTGTAGGCACCACCGGGTAGGATCGCGGATGCACTTCCGTAGCATAGATACGTGGAAAATCGGATGGACAAAACCAAATTCTGAGGGAAATTCTAACTCATAAGCTACTTGTCCCACTCTCCAAATGATCCTATAAGGCCCAATATACCGTGGGCTAAGCTTGGATTTCTTACCAAACCTCATCACGGCCTTCATAGGTGATAACATTAAGAATACCAGTCATTAACCCCAAGGTCTAAGTATCATTAGTACATGTTAGAATATGACTTCTAAAGACTCCGGGTTGTCAATAGTCGCCCCTGTTGGCCCAAGAACAGGTAAATTTTAAAGATTGACAAAAGAACTCAAACATAGACCGGATCCATCTTGTGAAGCACCGTCATGATCACCTGTACATGTGATATGCACATGAAGGAGATAAATCTAACTGATGAAGAAGCAATATCTCCTGATCTGATCGAAAAGGTTTCATATTGGATAAGGAGAGGAAGACTCCTTACTTGAAGAGAACACAATTTAGGAAGGAGATAATGTTGGAGTTTGAGATCACCTTGAAATCTTCTACGATAGAAGAGTAGCATTTGAATCCACATCAATTTTTGATTACTAACCTATTAAATGTCAGTGTTGTTATATTTCATAGATAATACACATAAGCAAAAGTTAAACGTGATTTGAGAGCAAAATAGGAAGGATATTTTGCAAGCAATTCGTGTGTGATTCAAGCGTGCAAACCTGAAGCTACTTGAACCAGATAGAAGAATAGTTCTAAGTGTCTATCTTTTATTCTACTTCAATTGTAGTAGGTGTTTTTACTTTGTACCTTCCATTTTTCGTAGAAGCAATTGTATTAGGTACCTAGAATATTCAAGTTAGAGTTAACTTGAAGTTGTCGCAAAAGTTGAGGCTGTGTGCCACAACGGATTAGAGTTAATCCTTAGGTTTATAAATAGTTTTGTGAATGCTATTTTGGCTCAGTGATTTTAGTGGAAGTTTGGGAAAATCCTACTGAGTAGTAGGTCATGGTTTTTTCACCTTTTGAGCCAGGTGTTTTCCACGTAAAAATCTCTGTGTTCTTTATTTTCTTTTTTTATTATTCCGCAAACAGTAGTAGTTGGAACACATAGAAGAACCAGGTCCTTCTATAGTTCAGTTAAGTGAAAATTGGGTACCACACAAATCACCCCCCTGTTGTGTGGTATTGACGTTTAAAACATCACCCCCGATAAGCTTCACTTTCTTTGTGGCCTGCTGAATCAGGTCTAACCTATGTAACCCAGATTCTCTAACATCAAATCACCCTATAGGCGATCTACACTTACACCCATACAAAGCCTCGTACGGAACCATCTGGATACTAGAGTTGTAACTGTAATTATATGAAAACTCGACAAGAGGTAAATGTTCATACCAATTTTTTTAATATCCAATACACATGCTCGTAACATATCCTCGAGTGTCCTAATTGTGCGCTCGTCTTGTCCATCATTTTGTGAATGAAAAGTTGTATTGAGATTCACCTGAGTCCCTAGACCTATTTGAAATAACTTCCAAAAAGGTATTGTAAACTGGGGCCCACAGTCAGATATAATAGATACTCGTACTCCATGTAGCCGCACTATCTCTTTAATATATAACTTTGCATAATAGTTTTCTGTATATGTAGATCTGACTGGTAGGAAGTGCACTAATTTTGTGAGCCTATCAACTATCACCCATATTGAATCAAATTTATGATAAGAATGAGGTAAACCTATGATAAAGTCCATGTTTATCGCCTCCTATTTCCATGTCGGGATCTCTATAGTCTACATTCGCCCTCCAGGCTTCTGGTGCTCCATCTTCACCTGCTGGAAACTAGGATACTGAGCGATAAAATCAGCAATATTCTTCGTCGACCCAGGATGAATGGAGTACCATGAATAATGTGCCTCTGACATAATACTGTCTTGTAGCCCTGCCATATCTGGAACACACAAATGACCCCTGTATCTAAGAAACCCATCTCCCTTTAGCTATAACAACAACTTCTTTTGCTGCAGAATTTGCTCTGTCAACTCGACCAACTCTAGGTCCTCGTACTGACTCTCCTTTACTTTAGCTATCAGAGATGATTTTGCAGTATTTTATAGTACAGCTCCACCGTTGCCAAATTCTACCAACCAAACTCCCAAACAAGCCAATTGATGAATCTCTATAGTTAACTGTCTTTCCTTGGCCTCTACATGTGCTAAGCTACCCATAGATCGGCGACTTAAGGCATCTACTACCACATTAGCTTTGTCTTGATGGTAGAGAATGTTAACATCCTAATCTTTCAATAACTCAAGCCATCTCCTCTGTCGCAAATTCAACTTTTTTTGCTTGAAGATATATTGCAAGCTTTTATGATCTGTAAATACATCAACATGAACACCATATGAATAATGTTGCCATATCTTAAATGCATGGACAACCGCAGCTAACTTGAGCTCGTGGGTCGGATAATTTTGCTCGTCCTTCCTTAATTGCCTTCAAGTATACACAATTACCTTCCAATGATACATCAAGACCCACCCTAACCCGACACCTGAGGCATCACAATACATGGCATAACCATCTGGACCCTTTGGAAGTGCTAGAACTAGCACTGAGGTCAACCTGTTCTTAAGCTCTTGGAAACACTACTCGCAAGCCTCTGTCCACTGAAACTTAGTTGCTTTCTGCATTAACTTCATTAATGGTGCCAAAAGGAAAGAAAAACTATCTACGAACCTTCGGTAGTATCTTGCTAAGCTTAGAAAGCTACGAACCTCTGTCGGAGTGGTAGGTCTAGGCCAGGATTTCACATCCTCAATCTTCTGAGTGTCTATCTTTATACCTTCATCGGATACAATGTGCCCCAAAAATGCTACAAACTTCAACTAGAACTCATTTAGAAAATTTAGCATACAATTTACTATCACAAAGGGTTTGGAGTATCTCTCGCAGGTGGTCTGCATGCTCATCCTCTGAACGTGAATAAATCAAAATATCATCAATAAAAAATATAACGAACAGATCTAAAAATGCCCGGAATAGGCTATTCATCAAGTCCATAAATACGGTAGGTGCATTCGTCAACCCGAAGGACATGACCAGGAACTCGAAGTGGCCATATCAGGTTTTGAAGGATGTCTTGGGAATATCTTTCTCCCAAACTCTGACCTGGTCGTACTCCGACCTTAAATCTATCTTTAAAAAGTATCTAGCTCCCTACAAGTGATCAAACAAGTCATCTATCCTTGAAAGTAGATACTTATTCTTAATAGTTACCTTGTTCAACTGCCTATAATCGATATATATCCTCAGTGAGCTGTCTTTCTTTCGTAGAAATAGTATCAATGCACCCAAAGGTGAAGTGTTGGGCAAAATGAAAACTCTCTAGCAAATCTTTTAAATGCTCTGAGTGTTGCTGTATTACTTACCCATTAAAGGACTGGCTCACTCGGAAAATAAAATCTGGCTATCTTTGCTATCAACTGTGGCATAACAAGCTGCCAACCACTCCATGCCTATGATATCATCAAAATCCAATATCTCAAGCTCAACTAGGTCGGCTGAGGTCTGACAACTACAAACTGTCACCGCACAACCTCGGCAAACCTGTCTAGTGATAATCGATTCTCCAACTAATGTAAATACCGCAAAAGGATCATTTAGTATTTTAGGCAATATACCAAACTTCGCTATGACAAATGGGGTAATATACGATAAAGTAGATCTTGGGTCTATCAAGGCATAAGCATCGTGAGAGCAAATGGTCTACATACCTGTCACAACATCTGGTGAACACTCCTGGTCCTGTTGACCCGCTAAAGTATAGCTACAATTTTGGTTACCACCTGAATTGAAACCTCTACCTTGACCTCTAATAGCCGAAGACTGAGACTCGCGCCCTGAAGGATGCACAGACATAGATGATCCTGTTACTGAATTTGCTGATTATGCCATACCCCAGAATATCTATTTTGGCAATCTCATATCATATGCCCCAGACGTCCACATGTATAACAAGCATCAAAATCGGATCGTCATTGGCCTAAGTGTCCTCTATCATAGATGTAACACCGCGGCAAAAATGACCATATCGGCCTTGATCCTTGCTATCATTGCAAACCCGATGCCTGTGAGCTCTCACTTGGTCCTGACTGAGTATAACAGTCATAACTGTAACCCTGTGGCGGAGGCCTAGGTGGCCGTTCGAAGTACTGGGGCCTATAACTACTCTTAGACTACTCCTCAGATCTAGTAAATATCATCCTCTTACACTGTCCTGACTTTGTCCTCTCCGTACCCTGCTGGCGATACCTACCCCTTTCTATATTCTAGGCGAATAACTGAATCTGGGAGATAGTCATAGTATCCTCCAATGCAGTGGTGGCACATGCCTCGGTCAACTCTGGGGCGGCCAACCCTGCTATAAACCTGTGGATCCTATCCCGCATAGTAGAAACTATATATGGTGAATATCTGGACAAAGAGTCAAAATAGAGGCTATAATCTCGAACACTCATATTGCGGTGCTTGAGGGCTAGAAACTAATCAACTCGAGCCCGTCGGATCTCCCACAGTAAGTACTGGTCAAGGAAGGCATCTAAAAAATTCTCCCAAATAGCTGGAGGTGCATCACATCCCCTAGACCTTTCCCATCCCTTGTACCAATGTATGGCTATATCTCGGAGTCAAAAATCTGCTAGCTCAACTGCCTCTTTATTCGTGGCATGCATAACCCAAAAGATCCGGTGAAGTTGATTTATAAAATCCTATGGGTCCTCTCTCTGATCTGTCCCCGTGAACTATAGGGACTTAAAGCAATAAAATATCGGAACCTTGAACCCTTAGACCCCTCAAAAGATCCTGCACTAGCACATGCGGTAGCCTATTGCTGGGTAACTACCTACTATGTCAACACACGCACCACACTCCTCAAGTCCTGATCTGATGGAAGCAGAGGGGGAACTGGATGTGCGGTATCCCATGGAATCTCCTCAGGTGGTGGAGTAGCCTATAATGGCTGAGTAGGGGTCTCTCCCTGGTCCTCCGATTGTGCCCCATATACTAGGGGTACCCTTCCGTTCCCCTCACCTACTGTTGTATCTCTCCTATAACTAGCTATAGTCTTCCTTGTCACCGTCATCTGTCCATGCAAATGCCAATACGTAGGTTTAACTCAAATTTCCTATAACTCAGTTCTATATCATGATTTAGATTTTAAATAAAGGTAACCAACTCCTAAATGCCCTATAGTCCCTTGCTTATATAATGTGGTGCACCACAAATCTATAAACAAGACCCTACTAGACATAGCTCTAGACTCCCTATAATAGAATTGCTCTGATACAACTTTTGTCATGCCCCAAACCTGGAGGGAAGGGGGGGGGGGGGGGGGGGGGGGGAGGGAGTGGGTGAGACCAACACCCGGTGCCTCACCTATCCTTGCATACAAACTTGCAACTAAGGGACTCTAAATATAATGTCATACTTTGTCCCTGGGCCACATTTCAAGACAATTTGCAAAGCAAAATATAAAATTGAATGGAAACTAACACTGACTAAACATTAATATAAAGCTGGGCCGGCCCAATCGTCATAACTACTACAACTGACAAACCAACAAAATATATATAAAGGTCCTACAAGCCCAATATAGTGCACTAACTGACAGGTTATGTCTACAAGCCTCTACTAATGGATGTACTGTGATTGAAATAGGGCCCCGACCTACCTATAGCCTATATACATATATACACAAAATGTATAGAAAACTCTAGACCCGACAACTTCGAAGGACGTAGAGCTTACCGATAAAGCTGAACTTGGGCAACACCTACTGATGAGGTCTACCCGTCTGTCTGTCTAAACCTGCACACTTGAAATGCAGCTTTCCTAGAAAAAGTGATGTTAGTACGAAATAATGTACCAAGTATGCAAGGAAATAAAATAACTTAAAGGTGAAAATGAACTGCTAATTTAATAATTGAAATTAATTTGAAGTCAAAAATAATCTGAAGATATGCTTACCTGCTATACTAACTCAACTCTCTCAATAACGTAAGTAAAATAGCCGTCCAGCCTAATAAGGCTCGGTATATATATCACTGCTCTGCTGTAGTAGGCTCGCTCATAGGCGCTCAACCATACTAGGCTCTGTATGTCGGCTAAATAGGCTCGCTCATAGGTGCTCGGCCATAGTAAGCTCGGTATATAACTTACCATCTGATCAGAGGTTGACCAATAGGGGCTTGCCCACCGATTATAGTTCGATGGTGGTGAAAATACTATATATATATATAAAACCTCTTCTCTCTTGACTGGAAGAAGATAATACTCAATTGAATATAAAGTCCCGATAATAGAAAATACTGTAATTTATGAGACTAGGATAATGTACATAAGTTCAAGAATACAAACTTCTCTTTATGCTTCGTTATCAAACTCATGTAGTTACGAGATCATGCCAAAATGAAAGAAGGGCTTATCCTTAACATACCTAGAGTAGGAAAAAATCCGCATGATATTCTTGAGAAAGATTGCACCGTACTCACATAGAATCTCAAAATCCCGTTGCTATTATAATATGGAGTCTCATATGAATTTCCAAATTCCCTCACCTTCATTCTTTGCTTTTCTTTTCTGTATAACTCCTTTAATAAATGAATTTGCTATCAATTGAAGATAATTTAGAGATGACTAATATAAACTCTACTTCCTACGTGTTTGCTAGGGACGACTTAAGAATGTTGTCCACGTGCATCCTATTTGAATTTTCTAAAGGCGAGAGTTACTTTAATCTTCCTCCACTTGCTGCCACGTGGTGGGGTGGGGGTTGGGGGAGGGGGAGGGGGCTTTGTCGCCACCTAAATTATCCACAAATCCTTAATTACATGGTTAATCTCATGTTAAACAAATAATTAACCAATTACCCCCATAATTAAGAATTATCTCAAATTACTTAAACTACTACTCATTTTAATACTATCATGGTCATATGGTACCTTGTATGGTACTAGTCCATAAATACCATGTATTATAGCTCGGACCGTATTTTATCCCAAATCGATAACCTTCAACGAAACTCATTTTCTTTGATTCGTGTAACCTTTATCTTTCACGACACTTACTTATTGCTTGTTATAAATAGACTAAATTCTTATAATGTCAAGAAAATCTCATCACCGAGTCTAGGTCAATTAACTGAAGACGAAACTTTAACATACGAAAATGCGAGATATAACATCCTCCCCCTAGAAACATTCGTCCTCAAATGTTATTCATAGAGACTTTGGGAAAATATTGCTAGAGTCTCCTTCGTACACTAGATTAAAACCAACCTGTATGCAAGTAGAAAACATACTATACATGCCACACATGGCCAATGTCTACAAATAGCAACACTTGTGTTTACCTCGAAAAATGTGAGTAACAATTAAAGATGGTTTGTGGTTTTAAAAATATGTGATATATTTTAATACTAGTGATTGTACAAGTAATATTGAGCTTAAGTAAGAAGAAATAATGAACCAAATCAATGTTGTTGGAACAGTAGGGGCCTCGAGCTCGGCTATTTATGGACCTCGAGGCTAGCTAAGACCAATAAAATATGAACAATAAAGTAAAGGCAATAAAGCTGAAGAGTAAATGTAGATCACGTTAAACAAGAGAAGAATAGAATGTTCTATTGCAGAGTATAATATCAGATACCTTTTAGAAAATGATTAGGGTCCCCTTTATTTAGGAGGGGAAAACCCTAATATAGTATATTCCTTATAATGGTAAAGAATTCTATTGGTACAAGTGAATAATGGCCTAGTACAGACCTGTACCATTTCGTACAAACCTTATCCTTTAATTAAGTCCACGTGTCCTAGAGAAATTCCCGCTCTTTCTTGATTGACTTCGAGATTGTGCTGCCCTCGATGTGGGTCGTGCTAGGCCTTCGATTAGCTTCCTCGAGGTGGGTGTCCCTCAGTCGGATCTAGCACAAACTTTGAGCCACCCGGACTTGGATTCACAATCCAATCTAAGACCTCGAAATCGGGCTCCTTGGTTTTGACCGTATACAGATAGTCCTCGTGTTTCTTCGAATGAGATGATAAGAAACAATTCGAACCTCGATTTCGCTGAGCCTCTCGCAATGACATCATGCCCGTGATGTAAGCACCTAAAGTGATCAAATCATCCCATTGGTCCGTTACCCCAAAAATATTGAATGCACCGTCGATCACTCTCCCCAAAAGCATTGAATGCATGCTAGCATTGGTCGGCCACTTGTGCCGCCGAACCGTCATAGACTTTCTACAAATAGGGGACTGCTTGGCTGAACAAATAATACACACATTCCTTCTTCATCAACTTTTAGCACTTCACTTTCTCTATCTCTTCCTCTAATCACCCGTTTTTATGGTTCAAGTCTATGACAACAAGGTCACATGGCATCAATTTTACCAGTTACGCCAAGGCTTCCAATTTTAAAGCTTTACCTCACTAAGTGGGATTATACTTGGTTGTTGTTATTGTTGTTATTTTTTTTTTCATTGGCTCGAAACAACGAGAGAAGGGTGTCAAATTCTTCCCGTATTAGAAGATATGCGAACCTTACATTGCTGCTCATCTCTCTTAAATTCAACCCGGTATGGCGCTTAATTAGTTTTGCTTTCCATGGAGTGAGGTGGCACTATCATGTTGTAAGGCCCCATGGAAATTTCTACCCAAAACTTAAAAGTTCGTAGTGCCAAATTAGGAATACGTGTTAAAAATGTGTAAATTCGGACCCCTTGGACTGATCTATGCATTAAAAAGTCAAGAGTTAAAGTTTTCAGAAAAGTGCGATTATATATGGCTGAGAATGCGGTCGCATATCAGGTATGCAGACATCATAGTCGCCGTATAGTGAGTCAGTGTGTTGGTCAAATTTGAGGCCAACTATGCGGTCAGTTATGCGATCGCAAAACCGAAATGCGGACCGTATAGTCGTCGCATATTTTAAAATGCAACTGCAGAATGGGTATGCAGATCACATTTCTGTTGCATACCCAAATAGTACCTTTAGGTTTTGGGGAGCATTTTGCGGTCCGCTATGCGGGCCGCATGTCAGCTTTGCGATCGCAGATTTCGGTCGCGCTTCTAATTTCTAATTTTTAAAGCCCGACCCCGATCAATATATCTTGTACAATAGCTCATTTTGAGTCTATTGCTTGGTACTTTTAGAGTGGGAAAGAGGGTCTAAGAGAGGGTAAATGCTTAGCATCAAAATTTCTCCACAAATCTTTGTTAAATAATGAGGATAATCAAGAAGGGCACCTAAACCTTCATCCCAAGAGGTAAGACTTCATCACCTCAACTCTTAAATTTTTAACAAAGCCATAAGGGGTCATTAGTGAGGTAATTTATGGGTATAAGAATAGGCTTCTTGCATGTATACAAAATCTTGGAGTATTAGGAAATTGTGAACTGAAAATAAAGCAATTAGGGTATAAAATGATAAATAATCTCGCACAAAAAGGGCCTAAGATCGCAATGCACCCCTAGTGCTTGATAATATGCTCGAATGAGCTAGAATCCTAATCTTGTTCCTAATTCTTGGTTCAGTTTGTAATTCTTGTACAATAGATCAAAGTGCTAAGATTTTCGGAATTTTGTAAGGATTGAGGAAAGCTTTATAGAGGTATGTATGGCTAAAACCCCGTCTTTTAGAAATTGAGCTTCATCGGTGATTGTGTGAACATGGTAAGATTAAAGTTGAATTGTTGCATTGCTTGTTATTTTACATGAGTTGGTTTTGTAACCTTATATGTGTGAAAAATGTGTCTCAACATGATCAATGTGCTATCTTGATAAATTGAAAGGGGGCAAAGGTATGAATTACGTATTGAAATGCTTAGACCTTAAATCGACATTGAAGATGCATATATTGTGCCATCTACGTGAAGCCTTATCCATGCTTACAATTTAAATTGCTCTTGTGTGCACCTACTGTCCTAAATGGTAAAGCTAATATTGAAATTGGGGGTAATGTAAAATGCGGCCTAGTGCCAAAAATGATGTGATAAAGTTGTGGCCCCCAGTGCCTATGAAACGAGATATGTGAAACGAAATGATTGAACAATGCCTTGTTAAGGCGGCCTAGCCGATCGGGCCGAGATTGGACTCCACTGAAGAGAGCGGTGGTAATGTGAAGGAATTCCATAAAGAGGGGAAAATGAGATTGTGATTGAAGCGTATGTCTCAAATGAGGTAACCTAGCCGATCGGGTCGAGATCAGACTCCGCTCAAGACAGCGGTGGTATTGGGAAAAAATGATGACTAGAATGAAATGCCCCAAAGCCAAAAGCTATGGAAACATGATGTGAAAGTTTATGGTTCTTCATTATTGATGATGTTGTGATAGTTTATATCTTTGAGTTATACTTGTGATTTCTTATTATTGTATAAAATTTCGTTCTAATTAGATGGTGTTTAGTTAGACATACTAGTACTATTCCATGGTACTAACGTCCCTTTTGCCGGGGGCGCTACATTTTTAAATTAATGTAGGTGGCTCTATAGCGGACAGTGCCGATCGTGCGTAGCGTAGTGTCCTCATCCCGAAGACTTGGTGGGCTCCTTTCTCCTTTAAAGGGGTTATGATGTACTTCTTGCTATAGACTTCTATTTTTGAGGTATAGTCATGGCCTTGTTGCCAGCATTGTCATCATTAGTCTTTTGCATTCACAGAGGTTCCGTAGACATTGTGTGGGTTTGGTTGGTCGGGTAAATGATCTGTGTACAACTCTTTTTCTAGTTCGTCTAGCAATGACTGTATAAAAATCTTGGAAACTTAACCACGGTTTATGATTTGTGATGTATACATATAAATGAGCTAACAATGTCGAATTCTTAAATTTGCTAGTCTAAATAATCGAAAGCCAGACTTCCTTAATCATATTGTGTTGGGTAGAAAGTGTCAATAAGGCTTGCTCAGTTGGGTTCACTCGATTGAGTGCCAGTCGCGCCTTCCGAGGTTAGGGCGTGACAAACTTGGTATCAGAGCCTAAGGTTATAAAGTATCCTAGGATGTCTGGGAGCCATGTCTAGTAGAGTCCTTCTTATCGGTGTAAAGTCGACCACATCCATAAGTTGGAGGGTACTTGTGCATTAGGAATAACACCCTTCTTTGATATTCTGATCGTGCAACAATTGTGAAACTATTCCTTCTCTAACTGGTGCGTTGTTCTACCTTTCAATAGATGACAACTAAGAAGAAAGCGAGAATTGGCCAAGAAGTCGATGCCACCTTGAGAGTGGCTGATGAATCACTGCTTGATACTGCGGGTGAGGGTAGTCTCCCTGCTATCACACTACCCGGTTCATCTATTCCAGAGAAGACTACCCCATTTCCTACACCTGCGGAGGGTGCCACTATGCCTCCCATTAATACTCCTATCCTGCCTCTAGCCTTAACATCTGGTTCTGGTAATTCCGATGGGGATGTTAGGGGAGCTATTTAGATGTTGACTCAATTAGTGGCCTCTCAGGCCCAAAGGTCAAATGTTGCACCCAGTTTAGCTAGCCAGCAAGGGGACTCCACTAGTTCCAGGGTGAACAAATTCCTTCAGCTAGACCCTCCAGCATTTATGGGTGCCAATCCGAAAGAGGACCCTACGGATTTTATTGATGAGATGCACAAGACCCTTAGGGTCATGTGTGCAAAAGAGACAGAGGGAGTAGAGTTAGCTGCCTACCATCTAAAAGGGGCGGCCTATTCGTGGTTTGAGTTGTGGGAAGATTCTCATGAGGAAGGGAGCCCTTCGGCGAGGTAGAGCAAGTTTGATGGTGCATTTATAGACCATTTCCTGCCTGCCGATACAAGGGCATGCAACTGAGTTTGACAATTTGAAGCAGGGTACCAAAAGTGTATGGGAGTACCATATGGAGTTTGCCCCCCCATCCAAATATGCTATTCACATATTGCCCCCAATGGAGGTTAGGGTGCATCAGTTTGTTCATGGCCTTAACCCTTTGACCATTAATGAGGCTTCTACAGCTGTATTGAATTCTGACATGAACTATGGGAAGATGGTAGCATTTTCTCAGGCCACATAAAACTGCAAACAGACGAACAAAATGAACAGAAAAGGTAGTAGAAAGACTCGGTCTGCGGGCGACATGGGTGAGTCTCTAGGTAGGGGAAGATCACCTTTCTGGGGAGGGTCGTCAGGGCCATCCCAATCTATTGCACAGTCTTCAGTCAGTGCACCACAATCAGGGCCCAGCCATCAGCAGCAGTGGAGCCATTTCAGGCCTAGTCAGGCGACAGGGGACCCCACCAATGAGGCCGATCAGGAGAGAAATCCCAGTAGCAGCAAAGGTCCCCGTGGCCCAGGTGCGGGAAGATGCACTCGGGGATTTTATACATAGAGTTTCCCGTATGTTATAGATGTGGGATGAGGGGTCATATTCAGAGGCATTATTGTGTGTCTCGCCCGGGAGCAGGTAGGGGCACAACACAACTAGCCAGCCCCGCAACTGCTACATCTTCAGCCCCCTCTCCAGCTCGAGGTACCCCAGCACCCGTGGGGCGTGGTGTAGCTAGGGGTGGTGCATAGAGTCCGGGAGGACCCAGCCGGTTATATTCTATGAGTGGTTTCCAGACTGCAGAGGCTTCTCCATATGTTGTTACAAGTATTTTGACTATCCAATCTCATGATGTGTATGCACTTATTAACCCCGGGTGGCCTATGTTAACCCTTTTATTGCTATGGAATTTGAGATAGAACCAGAACAACTTCATGAACCATTCTCGGTATCTACTCTGGTTGGTAAGTCAATTTTGTCTACTGAGTTTATAGATGCTGTGTTATCACGGTGCGTGGCATGGCCGATTTTATTGAATTGGGGATGGTTGATTTTGATGTGATAATGGGGATGGATTGGTTTTATTCATGTCATGCCAAGCTTGACTGTCGAACTAGAACCATGAGGCTTGATTTTCCTAATGAGCCTGTGGTTGAGTGGAAAGGGGATAATGTAGTGCCAAAAGGTCGGTTTATTTCTTACCTTAAGGCCGCAAAGATAATCAAGAAGGGTTGCATTTGCCATTTAGTTTGGGTTATAGGCACCGATGTCAAGGCACTTAGCCTTGAGTCCGTGCCATTTGTGAATGAATTCCCAGATGTCTTTCCAGATGAGCTCCCTCGAATCCCTCCTGACAGGGAGATTGATTTAGGGATCGACGTGATGCCAAACACGCAACCTATATCAATTCCACCTTACAAAATGGCACCGACATAATTGAAGGAACTAAAGGAGCAATTGAAGGATTTTTTAGAAAAGGGTTTCATCCGTCCAAGTGTGTCACCATGGGGCACACCGATTTTGTTTGTAAGGAAGAAAGATGGGTCGTTGTGAATGTTTATTGACTACGGACAACTTAACAAATTCACCATAAAAAATAAATACCCCCTACCCAGAATAGATGACTTGTTTGACCAATTTCAAGGTGCTATGTGTTTTTCAAAGATTGACTTGCGTCTGGGTATCATCAACTTAAGATAAGGGAGCAGGATATCCCAAAATAGCTTTCAGAACTCGATATGGGCACTTTGAATTTTTGGTAATGTCTTTTGGGCTAACAAACGCCCCAACAGCATTCATGGATCTTATGAATCGAGTCTTCAAGCCTTTTCTAGACTATTTTGTAATAGTATTTATTGACGACATACTTGTGTATTCCCGAAGCCGAGAGGATCATGCTAACCATCTCAGGGCAGTTTTGCAGACTCTTCAGCAACATCAATTGTATGTGAAAATTTTGAAATGTGAATTTTGGCTTGAATCTATCACGTTCTAGGGTCATGTCGTCTCCAGGGAAGGGATTATCGTCGATCCTCAGAAGGTTGCAGCAGTGAAAAATTGGCCTAGGCCTACAACTCCAATAGAGATTCACAGTTTGTTGGGTTTGGCCGGGTGTTACAGAAGGTTCGTGGAAGGGTTTTCTACTCTTGCCTCTCCATTGACTAAATTGACCCAGAAAGCAGTCAAGTTCCAGTGGTCCGATGCTTGTGAACGGAGCTTCTAGGAATTGAAATCAATATTGACTTCAACACCGGTATTAACCCTGCCAGAGGGTATAGAGGGATTTGTGGTGCATTGCAATGCATCGAGGATCGGTCTTGGGTATGTGTTAATGCAACATGGCAAGGTTATAAGCCTACGCTTCTAGGAAACTCAAGAATCATGAAAAGAACTATCTGACCCCATGAGTTAGAGCTTGCAGTATTGGTGTTTGCGCTAAAGATTTAGTAACATTATCTATATGGGGTCCATGTTGATGTGTTCACGGATCACAAGAGCTTTCAGTATATTATAAAATAAAAAGAGTTGAATCTGAGGCAGAGAAGATGGCTGGAATTACTCAATGACTATGACATTGACATGCTCTATCACCCAAGAAAGGATAACGTTATAGCTGATGTTCTTAGTAAAACATCTATGGGAAGTTTTGCTCATTTGAAGGTGCATCTGAGGCTGTTGGCCCGGGAAGTTCATCAGTTGGCTAGTTTGGGAATTTGCCTTGTGAACTCTAGTGAAAGAGGGATAATTGTGCAGAATAGGGTAGACTCATCGCTCGTGGCAGAGGTGAAAGAAAAGAAATTCAATGATCCATTATTGGCACAACTGAAAGAGGGGATTCATAAACACAAGACCACAAAATTTTCCTTTAGCATGGATGATGGTACCCTACGGTACCAAGGCCGTCTATGTGTCCCAGATATTGACGGTCTTCGGGGAAGGATCATGGCAGAAGCTCATACTTCCAGGTATTCAGTGCTCCAGGTTCTACAAAAATGTATCATGATCTTAAGGAAATTTATTGGTTGAACAACATGAAGAGGGATGTTGCGGACTTTGTGGCAAGGTGTCTGAACTGTCAGCAAGTGAAGGCCGAACAGCAAAGGCCCGACGGATTGGCTTAAAGCATAAAAATACCAATGTGGAAATGGGAAATGATCAACATGGATTTTGTGGTAGGGTTACCGTGCACTCCGTGCAAGATCGACTCAATTTAGGTAATCGTGGATCGACTAACAAAATCAGCACACTTCTTGCCATCAAATCTACCGACACCGCGGAGCAGTATGCTCAGTTGTATATCAAGGATATAGTCAGGTTGCATGGTACTCCAGTCTCAATCATTTCAGATCGAGGGGCTCAATTCACGGCCAACTTTTGGAAGAAATTTAAGCAAGTTTTGGGCACTCAGGTAAATCTTAGCATAACTTTTCAGCCCCAGATTGATGGGCAAACGGAGCGGACTATTTAAATGCTAGAGGACATGTTGCATGCTTGTACTATTGATTTTAAAGGTAGCTGGGATGATCACTTGCCACTTATAGATTTTTCTTACAACAATATCTTCCAGGCTAGCATCTGGATAGCACCATATGAGGCACTGTATGGTAGGAGATATAGGCCCCCCATTGGGTGGTTCGAGGTCAGAGAAGCTGAATTAATAGGGCCGGACCTTATGCACCAGGCCATGGAGAAAGTCAAAATTATTAAGGAAAGGTTGAAGACTACTCAGAGTCGCCAAAAGTCTTATTCGGATGTTCGTTGTAGGGATTTGGAGTTCAAAGAAAATGATTGGGTATTCTTAAAGTTTTCCCCCATGAAGGGTATCATGCGGTTTGGGAAGAAAGGAAAATGGAGCCCAAGGTATGTCGGACCGTACATGATAATCCAGCGGATTGGTCAGATGGCATACAAGCTTGAGTTGTCACCCGAGATGCCATTAGTACACCCAGTCTTTCATGTGTCTATGTTGAAGAAAGTAGTGGGAGATCCTTCCTCTATCGTACCGATTGAAACTATTGAGGTCATTGAAGAACTGTCCTATGAAGAAGTTCCAGTCGCCATTCTTGATCGGTAGGTCCGGAAATTGAGGAATAAGGAAATTGCCTTCATAAAGGTGTTATGGCAAAACCAGCAGGTTAAGGAGGCCCCTTGGGAAGCCGAGGAAGAAATGAAGAGGAAGTACCCACATTTGTTTGTATAGCCATGTAATAACTTTCATCTATTTGGCCCCTATGAACTCTGTATCCTTGAGTTGATCTATGTAAAAACTGTTTTGTTTCGTTTTGGTTATATGATTGTCTATGCAGCCATGGTTAGTATTGTACAGGTTATGTTGTTTTTATGGAATATGTAAATGTTGTTAGGGTATTATTCTGGGGCTCTCTGATATGTGGATATGCCTAGATACAAAGGAAACTCTGGATTTTTTTTAGAAATTTAGGGAGTTAGCCAAATTCTCGGCTATTGAGGTGTTCCATGATTGTGAGAAACTGAAATTGTGTAAAGATTACTCATGAGTGAACCTTGATCCTCATTCGAGGATGAATGATCTTAATTGGGGGAGGATGTAAGGCCCTGTGGAAATTTCTACCCAAAACTCAAAAGCTCGTAGTGCCAAATTAGGAATACGTGTTAAAAATGTGTAAATTTGGACCCTTTGGACTGATCTATGCATTAAAAAGTCAAGAGTTAAAGTTTTCAGAAAAGTGCGATTATGCAGTCGAGAACGTGGTCGCATATCAGGTATGCAGACCGCATAGTCACCGTAGAGTGAGTCAGTGTGTTGGTCAAAGTTGAGGCCAACTATGCGGTCAGTTATGCAATCGCATAACCGATATGCAGACCGAATATTTTCCTTGGGATTTTTTAAAGGGAAATTCTGTGGTGCATTATGCGACCGCAGAACGGGTATGCGGACCGCATTTCTATCGTATACCCAAACAGTGCTTTCAGGTTTTGGGGAACATTTTGCTGTCCACTATGCAGACCGCATGTCAGCTTTTCGATCGCTAATGCAATCATAGATTTGAGTCGGGCTCGTAATATCTAATTTTTAAAACCCGACCCCCTGTTGATATATCTTATGCAATAGCTCATTTTGAGCCTATTTCTTGGTACTTTTAGAGTGAGAAAGAGGGTCTAAGAGAAGGTAAGTGCTTAGCATCAAAATTGCTCCACAAACTTTGTGAGACATTGTGGATAATCAAGAAGGGCACCTAAACCTTCATCCCAAGAGGTAAGACTTCATCACCTCAACTCTTAAATTTGCAACAAAGCCATAAGAGGTCATTAGTGAGGTAATTTATGGGTATAAGAACAGGCTTCTTTCATGCATACAAAATCATGGAGTATTGGGAAATTGTGAACTGAAAAAAAAAGCAATTAGGGTATAAAATGATAAAGAATCTCTCACAAAAAGGACCTTAGATCACAATGCACCCCTAGTGCTTGATAATATGCTCGAAAGAGCTAGAATCCTAATCTTGTTCCTAATTCTTGGTTCAATTTGTAATTCTTGTACAATAGTTCAAAGTGCTAAGAGTTCTGGAATTTTGTAAGGATTAAGGAAAACTTTATCGAGGTATTTATGGCTAAAACCCCATCTTTTAGAAATTGAGCTTCATCGATGATTGTGTGAACATGGTAAGATTAAAGTTGAATTGTTGCATTGCTTGTTATTTTACATGAGTTGGTGTTGTAACCTTATATGTGTGAAAAATGTGTCTCAACATGATCAACGTGCTATCTTGATAAATTGAAAGGGGGAAAATGTAAGGCCCCGTAAAATTTTGTGCTTAAAACCTAGTAGCTCGTAGTGCCAAGGTCCGAATATATGTTAGGAATGTGTAGAATAAGCTCGCCGCGATTCGGACCCTTTTTATAGATTTTGCACTTAAAAATCAAAAGAATCGATTTTTCCAGAAAATTGTCATTCTACGGTCCAGAATGCGGTCACAGATCAGCTATGCAGACCGCATTTCTATCGTAGAGTGAAGCAGAAGGGTTGTCAAAATTGATGTTGAAAATGCGGTCCATTATGCGATCGCATAATCGTCGCATAAGTTCCTCAAGGATTTGTGGAGGTCAATTCTGCGGTGCAAAATGCGACCGTATAAGAGGAATGCGGATCGTATTCCTGTCGCAGACCCAGGCAAACCTTCATAATTTTGGGGGGCATTTCTGCGGTCCAATATGCATACCACATTTCGATTCTGCGATCGCAGAATGCGACCGCAGATTTGCTCGGGATTCTATTTTTCTAAATTTTAAAACCCAACCCCTTTTCAATTAAACACCTCAACCCCCTCATTTTAACAATCTTGCTGAGCAAATTAAGAGAGAAAGAGAGAGGGTCTTGATAGAGAAAGTCATCTTCTCCAAAAATGTGGTTCTTCAAAACCATTCGGGCCGGGAAATTTCAAGCTTATCTTCATACCCCCTTTCCTTATAGGTAAAATTCCTAACTTTTCTCATGGAAATTTCTGGTTTAAACTAATAGGGGGAGTCTCATGCATTAGTCCTTAAAATAATGGTTGAAATCAAGCATGGATGTCTATTAAAAACCTAAAATCTAGTAGGAGGGATTGGGTAGGAGTAAAGAAGTATTCAAAGAGGGGTCGATAACCTAAATGAGTTTGAGTAGAAATTGTGAACTTCAATTCTAAGTTATGTGTATTAATTTGTGCACTATATTGACATTGCTAGGTTCTTGGTGAATTGGAAGTAGGAAAGGAATTCAACTTCAGGTATGTATGGCTCACCTTAACCTTTATAAAATCGCTTTGTTTGGTGTCCGAATACTTGGTATGTGATATCTCCATGAATTAGTTGTGAAGTTAAACTCTTGTGAATAGGATGTGTTTACTTGTGTAAACTATTTGTGAATTCATGTAAATATTGTGCCTTATGCGTTGTTGGTTAAGAAATCCGATATGATTGTGCAAGCAAATGGAAATAAACTATTGTTGTGATCTAAATGGTATAACAGGCTGTTGAAAAACATGAAAATGGTATGGATAGTCACCTAAATCTTTTGTGAGTTGTGTTTCTGTTGTTATTGGGAATTGTGGTTGTTGATCTTAAAACTTGTTGTTATCCTTGTAAATTATTATTGTTGTTGTTCTATGTGAATTGTTGTTGTGGTTGCGTTGTTTGTGAATTGTGACTTGTTCGGTGGGATCGGGTTGCGCGCCGCAACACGAAGTAATAAGGTATGGGTTGTGGTGATAAGGGTGGCCGAGGTAATAAGGGTGGCTGAGGTAATAAGGATGGAAAGTGATCGATATCACTATTGAAATGAAATATGAGAACGTTGTGAAATTGAAAATGTTGAAATGTGGATGGGGAAAGGAGAGTTTGTTAACTTGTTTGCCTTGATTGTCTTCCTTATGTGTGCTCAATTGTTGCTTCCTTATATTGTTCATTACTTTTGTATGGCTTGAGGTTACTTACGGTAAGGTTTGTTATACATACAATACAATTCAAATGTACTGACGTTCCTTTCGCCGGGGGCACTACATTCGTGTTATGATTGTAGGTGGATCTGTAGCAGGTACTCCAGACCACCGATCGTAGCTCCCCCCTTCGTCTTCCATCATCTTCTTTGGTGAGTCCCACTCCTCCCGGGGCCTTGCATGGCTCAGGCCGTGTGTATTCAGAGTTATTTTGATTTTGTGTAAGGTATAGCCGGAGCCTTGTTACCGGCAAATACTGTATTATCCTGTTGTACTTTTAGAGGCTCTGTAGACAGTAAATGTGGATTGCGAACTTATGTAAATGTGTACTCTATATATTGGGCGATGAAAGTTAAAAACCTCATTAAGTGACTATGTATGTTTTGCAAAGATGGTGTTTTAATTATAAATGACCATTTCCTTTGATTAACGGACAATGAAAATACAGGGTATGCGTGGGATAGGAAGGGCACCCAAGTCCGCTTGACTGGGGATACCCGGTCGAGCGCCGGTCATGTCCCACGAATTTGGGGTTTGAAAAACTTGGTATCAGAGCCTAAGGTTTTAAAGTGTCCTAGGATGTCTCGGAGCCATGTCTAGTAGAGTCCTTCTTGTCGGTGTGTTGTCGACCACATCTATAAGTTGGAGGCTATTTAGACATTTAGGAATTTCACCCTTCTTTGATACTCCAATCGTGCAGTAGAGCTCAAGTTAGGGAGCTAATTTCCTCTCTAAGTCTTATTCTCAAGATTGGGAACCTTGATGCCATAATCTACGAATCTGAAGCATATAGGGAGGGATTGATCCCACCATTGAGTCCGAGGGGATTGCCCAAGGGCTTGTTAGGGGAATGTATTGAGATATGGATAGGTTGGTAAAACATATCGCTAAGAAGGGAGTGTCCTTGTCCCTATTGATGTCTCTGCACCATCAGATCATGTGGTATGTCAGCCTGTGACCTACGTACGATAGAGATGTGGAGTCGAGGGGTATCGATTAAGCTATTTCCCTAACAACCTAACGTCGTTAAGTGAGTCAAATCAAAATTTCTACTTATTGTATAGTTACAAACATTGCGTGTATCGACTCTTTTGAACGAGATGCACTATTTGGGAATCTACTCCCTTATGAATTATTTTATTTACATTCTTGTGAGATTAAGTTCTATAATTATGCCCTTGAATTGAGTTATAACTCTAGGATTGATATTTCCCATTTGGTTTTCCTAAAAATTCTCACCAAGGGATTATATCCGATGAATTTCTTACAGAACCTTTTTATTTAAATAGACAAAGTCTACTCGCTTGTGCCTATGCATGCACCATCGTAAAGTTTACCTATGTGGTGTCAAGTTCCATGCAAAGCATCCTGGCATTGCAACCCTTCTCGAGTCACTCTTTCACTCAGTTTTGTATATGGCTTATATGACTTGAATAGTCAATCTACTCTCTTGCGAATACCAACATGAAAGCTTCTCACTGCCTAGTAACATAAGAGCATACCTTAACACCTCACATGAGGGCATGTCAATAGAAATGGTCACCGTATGCATGAATATAAAGTCTCTCTGAAAATTTAGGTCCTCACGTCCATGTCATAGAAAGATCACGTGTCGCCATAACTTTCGTGTCCACTTGGGACATCCCGCAGTAAGCAGCTCACATTGTATTGGTATTGTGGTTGCTCGTGGCACGGTCGTATATTGCAATTGGGAGCTAATATAGCAAAGCGTGTCCAACTTATAACAAATGTTTATCTCCTCTTTACACCTCTATGACATGTGTTAATTGTGTTCTTTAGTTAGTGAATTCATTGTGCTAGTTTTCCCATACTTGTTCGATAACCATGAGAGTACATATCCTTCTATGAGTCATTGTAACACTTTCTATCTCATAAGGGCCCTTTCTAGGCTCTCTGTCAAGACCAAGCACACCTTTGGGGGTTATTATAGCAAAACACCAGTTTCTCATGTTTTTTTGTCTTTCATCAGCATCTGGGTAGTTCCCAAGTTAAACTCTATGAAGAACTCATTAAGAACATCAATAAACCCTCCATGATTATTCTATACTATCTCATTGGGTTCTCATATCACTTCAAGTTCATCAAGGGTTGATAGCATGTCGCAATTGCTGAGATCGAATGATCTCCTCTCGATAATGGATTATCTATACATGTGCTAGTCCAACGATCTACTTATTAGACTAACTCTCGCCTATAGGTTTTGGGTTAACCAAGGAGAAATACACCTAGTAACACATTCATATGTAAAGGCCTTTCTCTCGATCATGTCTTATAACATCTCCCAGTATGGCTCGTAATGGTTGGTTGTATAGAAGTGTGTTGTAGAGCTTCATTGTGAAGTAGAGCTGCTAAATATAATTGGATTTTTGAATTCTAGAGCTATACATCACGTGACTACATAGAGATACCTTCTTTCAAAATAATGTAGCTCTTAGAATTGCTTTATATTACCACTGTTCCTAGTGGTTATAATGTAAAAGTTGCTTCCATAAGGCTCTTTCCCTTTCTTTTCATTTGTCTTGCATCATGTGTTATTTATCCGTAAGCTTAGATACGATATTATCTCGATGTCTCGACTAGTTATCCAGCGATATGATCTGATTTAATTAACCTTACTTCTATGTAATCTACAAGTGCCCTGAGAGTGGGTAAATTTCCCCTTTTCTACAGACTTCTAATGTCTTCAATTATGTTTAAGCTTGTTGATTCCAAGTGGTGCTCTTAGTTGTGATGCCTTACCATCTATTTTCATCTGATAACCCTCATTGTAAAAAAAAAAAATCATTTTATGTTTCATGGCATCAAAAGAGAAAGTCTTATAGCATCAAGGGTGGGGACATATTCCTTTTGTTAGAATCAATAAGTTATGCTGGTACTCCTTGTAGATGCTCTTCTAACGATCATTTACCTGCTCTGCTTGTCCCTGTGACTAGATAACCTACGTTACTTATCCCTGATAAATGCATTACGACGGCTCATTCTTTTAAACTTATCCATGTGGGCACTTTGAGGCCTTGTTCTATACCAACTCGTAATGGTTTTAAGTACCTTCTCGTCATTGTTATTGATTTTCTAGGACTACGAGGGATTGTCTCATGGGTTTCAAAAGTAATAATTTTCCTTGAAGTTCGAGATTCAATGTAAGGCCCTGTGAAATCCCTACTTGAAAACCCGGATCCCGTGGTGCCAAGTTAGGAGCATGTGTTAGAAATTAATAAATATGCTTCGTAGCGAGCTTGCAAGCCACGGCGCGGAGCTTTTTGGATTGAATAATGCATTAAAATGTCAAGAATAAGTTTCCAGAAAAATGCAAGAAATGCGGTCCAGAATGCGGCCACAAATCAGGAATGCGGACCGCATATCTGCAGCAGAGTGAGTCAGAATGTTGGTTAAAAAAATTGAAGTCAGTTATGCGGTCGCATAATCGAAATGCGGACCGCATAGTTGTCGCATATTCTCCTTTGAATTTTGCGAGGGTCAGTTCTACGGTGCACTTTGCTATCGCAGAACATGAATGCGGACCGCATTCTTACCGCAGACTGAGTTAGGATGTTTAGTTTTTGGGGAGAATTTTGTGGTCCATTATGCGGACCGCATATTTACTCTGCGATCGCAAATGCGATTACATATTTGACTCAGGGCTCCAATTTTCTAATTTTTAACCCGACCTCCTTATCGATATATTCGATATCATAGCTTATTTTAAGCATATCTTCTGAGACTTTTAGAGAGAGAGAGGGTCTTAGAGGTGGAAAGTGTCTCCCATCAAATTCTCCTTGAGACTTGCTAAAACATTGAAGAAAGTCAAGTGAAGACACCTAAATTTTCACTCCCAAGAGGTAAGATTCATAACCTCAGCTCTTATTTCTACACTTAGATATATGGGGCCAGTAGAGAAGTAATTTAGGAGTATAAGAATGATATTCTATACATGCATATCAAGCCATAGAATATTGGAAGGAATAAAACTAAAAAGAAGGAAATTGGGGGTATAAAATGATAGAAATTCCTCACAAAAGGGGCTAAGATCACAATGCACCTTTAGTGTTTGATGATATGCTCGAACCAAGCTAGAACTTCAGTTTCGTCTCTAATTATCGGTTCAATTTGTAATTCTTACTCAATAGATCGAAGTGCTAAGAGTTCCGGAAATTTGTAAAAGAGTAAGAAAAGCTTTATTGAGGTATGTATGGCTAAATCCCTATGTTTATTAGAAATTGAGCTCCGTTGTCATTTACGAAAGTATGGTAAGAGTTGAATTGGCTAGTGTATTGATTGTTACTATGCATTAATTGATTTGCATATATCTATACATACTCGTGAAGGATGTGCCTCAATGTGAATAATGTACCAATCTTGATATTTAGATAATGATGAAAAGAATAGTTATGTGTTGAAATACTTGGGCTATAAGCCGACATTGAAACAAAGAATTATTCATGCTAGCTATGTGCTCACTACCTGTGATTGCAACTTGAATTATCTTTGATATATGTGTCTATGATCACAACTTGTAAAACGAATGTTTGAAAGGGAAAACGATGTGATGATAGTGTCCATGAGTGCCCAGGAATTGTTATGATATGTGTAGAGTAAAGATTTGAAGGTGTTGACTAATGAGAATGGATTAATGCCTCGAATGAGGTGAACTGGCCGATTGGGTCGTGATCGGACACCATGCCGCACACATGGAGGTAATATGCTGATATTGAATTTCGGATAAGGGAAATGAAATATTGATTGAAAGTAATGCCTCCAATGAGGTGACCTATCCGGTCGGGTCGTGACTGGACTCCACTCGAGATGGTGGTGGTAATGAGAACAGTGGTGAACATGTGACAGAAATGCCCTATTCTATGTTGTGGAAATTGTATGAAAGATTATATGAATTGATTCTTTGATTTGCCATATTATTTGCTCGTATCTGTTTGATAGTTCTTTCTAATAAAATGGTGTTTAGTTATACATACAAGTACAATTCAAATGTACTGACGCCCCTTTTGCCGGGGGCGCTACATTCGTGTTATGGTTGTAGGTGGATCTATAGAAGGCACTCCAGTCTACCGGCAGTAGCACCTCCTCCACTTTCCGTCAGCTGTATGGAAGAGCCCCTTTCCCCTCGGGGCCCGGCGTGGCTTATGCTGTTGTTCTTCCCGGAGTCTTATTTTTGTATTTGTGTAAGGTATAGCCGGAGCATTGTTGCCGGCATTTCTGTATTATTCTCCAGTTATATTTAGAGGCTCCGTAGACAGGTTGAGGGTAGTGTCGGGTATTGGAAATTAAAATAGAAATATTGATGTTTGGCAATGATATATATAACTTGTAATACCCTTAAAGTGGCGAAATGAAGTTGCTAATGAAAATGAAATGGAAATCGTTAATTATATGTTGATAGAATTTGATTAATGGAGTCTATCCCTTAGTTAATTATGAGTGGGTTGGGTAGTATGTATGAAACCTGCCAGGCTTGCTCAGTCAGGTTTACTCGGTTGAGCGCCGGTCGTGCTCCTCGGATTTTGGGTGTGACATTCAATTGCCATGATTTCAAACCAAAGTGTATACCTTTTTCCAAAGTCTTAAATGGGTCAGATTGGTTGGGTTACATGGCTTTCTTCTCACTCGACTTCTAGAATAATTGACTATGTCAGTTTCATGTGAGGATAGTTTTGCTACCGTTGGTATTACACCTCCTTGGGAGGATAAGGGTGTCATTTGTCTTTCTCCATGGAGCATCATGTTAACCATTAGAACGCCTCTAACCAGTACATGATTTCATCCCAACATTTAGATGTCCGAGCTATGTGGTTTTACTAGAGAAAATGATGAGATTAGATGCCCTCAGATTTTTGCACATATCATAAGCATATCGATTTGAAAGAAATGTTTGGTCGTATCTTTAGTTCCGTCGTATATGATCAATTATCAGGAAGGGTTAAGCTGTCTGAAATATGAGAATCTCATAAGCGTTCAACTTCTTTTCATCCTTACGGGCTTATGGCATAGATTTCGTGTGTCAAGTAATGTTAAGAGTGTAGTTCAACTGCATGTATTTTGAAACCCATATCACATTCCAGGTGCCAGAGTATTCTCATTCTTGATAACTGGATTTTCCCTACACTCCAGGAAACGACTGGGTCACGTACTTGAATATTCCTCCTTAATGGTTCCTATTTCCAGTGTACGAGTTACCCCGATGCTTTAATTGTCTAATAGTTGATGTTGTCACAATGATTGACCATATCAGCATCATTAATAGAAATCACCGTGTCTCTTAGTATGTAACCTCATGGAATGCTCTACTCAGTGCCTAAATGGATTCCTGAATAACTCCCGTCCGATGTTGAACTCTATTGTTCCTCATTGTATTAGATCCATTGAGTGTTGTAAGTTCAGATGAGTCAAAGGTGAGGCTTCATAGTGTGATCACATATATATTTGATAGGTAATTTTATGGTCAGTTTATGATAGCACATCCTAGGGAAATTGTTGAAGGTCATCAAGGGTTTAGTGTGAGTGTTCGCCCAGATATTTAGAGTTTGGAGGGTGAGCAGGCTATTCTTAATGTTTTCCCCTGAATATGTATGTGAGTTGATAATAAAGGTAGCATAAGTTTATCCCACAGTAGGCCGCACTAGGAGTATGAAGTGTTCCTATGGTTGTCGCCATATATTCTGTGGATTCACATGTCTATGTCTAAGAAAGTAAGTGGAGATCAATTGTGTATCATTCTGGTGGAAATTATTGAAGGTGAAGATAGTGATAGTTAGCTTATGCGAGATATCTAATTGTTATCCTCGTTAACTAAGTTTAGGGGTCAAAATTGTTCATGTGAATATATTCTGGCTAATTCTATAGATATAAGAGGCCATTGAAGGCCGAGAGTATTGTGGAGATAAAATATTTTCTCTTGGTTGCATAGCAGTTGGTTTTGATTTGAAAGGTACCTTCTAGGTGTTATGATTTAAAAATGTGCGGTCCATTCCCAGGTATCATCATGATAAAGTGGTATTTGTAATGCCGAGGTCCTTTTCATCGACGTATAATTATTGTGGTGCTTTATCGAGTTGAGGAAGCCACATGGAAAGCGGAAGATGAAATGAAAGAAAAATATCCCCATCTGTTTGAACAAGTCTAGTAGTGATCGTGCGAACTTTTATCTCTAGGCAAACTGATGTTGTGTTCCATTTGGTGAAAAGACACCCCGTGTCTCCCCTAAATGCTTTACTATTGGAATCCTTCAAGTTGTGCCAAAATTTTATATGTTGTGATTATTTGATTCATATGCAAACCCTTCTTGGTAAATGAAAAGTTTTGTAAGAACTCATGTGATAAGTAATTGTCTTATGATAGTATAGGTTGGTAATGATTAATTTACATGTGTATAGTGAATCGAAGAGGTTAAAGTATATGGGACTCATTGTAGTGAATAAACTATGTGCAAAAGTTCGTCAAGTGATTGAATATGTGCAACTGTTGAGGTAATGAAGTGTACTCCATTGTAGGGATGATAGGAATTGAGTAATGATGTTTAAAAATATGTTTCGGGGGCTCTCTGACAGGTAGATATGTCCATAATACAAAGGAAACTCTGGCAAAAATTTTCTAAGAATATGGGAGTTAGTGAAAATTTTGAGTATGCATATCACGTTTTTCAAACCAACTGATTTTCAAAAAAATCCTCATTCGAGGACGAATGATTTTAAGTGGGGGCAAATGTAAGGCCCCGTAAAATTTTGTGCTTAAAATCTAGTAGCTCGTAGTGCCAAGGTTCGAATATGTGTTAGGAATGTGTAGAATTCTTCACGGCGAGCTTGCTCGCCGCGGTTCGGACCTTTTTACTGATTTTGCACTTAAAAATCAAAAGAATCGATTTTTCCTAAAAATTGTCATTCTGCGGTCCAGAATGCGGTCCCAGATAAGCTATGCGAACCACATTTCAGTCGCAGAGTAAAGCAGAAGGGTTGTCAAAATTGATGTTGAAAATGCGGTCCATTATGCGATCGCATAATTAATATGCGGACCGCATAATTGTCACATAAGTTCCTTAACGATTTGTGGAGGTCAATTTTGCGATGCAAAATGCGACAGCAGAACAGGAATGCGGACCGCATTCCTGTCGCAGACCTAGGCAGACCTTCAGAGTTTTGGGGGCATTTTGCGGTCCAATATGCAGACTGCATTTCGATTCTGCCATCGCAGAATGTGACTGCAGATTTGCTCGGGCTTCTATTTTTCTAAATTTTAAAACCCGAACCCTTTTCAATAAGACACCTCAACCCCCTCATTTTAACAATCTTTTTGAGCAAATTAAGAGAGAGGAAGAGAGGGTATTGAGAGGGAAAGTCATCTTCTCTAAAAATTTGGTTCTTCAAAACCATCCGGGCCGGGAAATTTCAAGCTTATCTTCATACCCCATTTCCTTACAGGTAAAATCCCTAACTTCTCTCATGGAAATTTCTGGTTTAAACTAAGAGGGGGAGTCTCATACATTATTCCTTAAAATAATGGTTGAAATCATGCATGCATGTCTATTAAAAACCTAAAATCTAGTAGGAGGGATTGGGTAGGAGTAAAGAAGTATTCAAAAAGGGGTCGATAACCTAAATGAGTTTGAGTAGCAATTATGAACTTCAATTCTAAGTTATGTATATTAATTTGTGCACTATATTGACGTTGCTAGATTCTTGGTGAATTGGAAGTAGGAATTAGAAAGGAATTCAACTTCAGGTATGTATGTCTCACCTTAACCTTTGTAAAATCGCCTTGTTTGGTGTCTGAATACTTGGTATGTGATATCTCCATGAATTAGTTGTGAAGTTAAACTCTTGTGAACAGGATGTGTTTACTTATGTGAACTATTTGTGAATTCATGTAAATATTGTGCCTTATGCTTTGTTGGTTAAGACATCCGATATGATTGTGCAAGCAAATGGCAATAAACTATTGTTGTGATCTAAATGGTATAACGGGTTGTTGAAAAAGATGGAAATGGTATGGATAGTCACCGAAACCTTTTGTGAGTTGTGTTGTTGTTATTGGGAATTGTGGTTGTTGATCATAAAACTTGTTGCGGTTATCCTTGTAAATTATTATTGTTGTTGTTCTATGTGAATTGTTGCAGTGGTTGCGTTGTTTATGAATTGTGACTTGTTCGGTGGGATCGGGTTGCGCGCCGCAACACAAAGTAATAAGGTATGGGTTGTGGTGATAAGGGTGACCGAGGTAATAAGGGTGGTAGAGGTAATAAGGGTGGAAAGTGATCGATATCACTATTGAAATAAAATATGAGAACGTTGTGAAATTGAAAATGTTGAAATGATGATGGGGAAAGGAGAGTTTGTTAACTTGTTTGCCTTGATTGTCTTCCTTATGTGTGCTCAATTGTTGCTTCCTTCTATTGTTCATTACTTGTGTATGGCTTGAGGTTACTCAGGGTAAGGTTTGTTATACATACCAGTACAATTCAAATGTACTGACGTCCCTTTCGCTGGGGGCGCTATATTCGTGTTATGATTGTAGGTGGATCCGCAGCAGGTACTCCAGCCCACCGATCGTAACTCCCCCCCTTCGTCTTCCATCAGCTTCTTTGGTGAGCCCCACTCCTTTCGAGGCCCAGCGTGTCTCAGGCCGCGTGTATCCAGAGTTCTATTTTGATTTTGTGTAAGGTATAGCCGGAGCCTTGTTACCGGCAAATACTGTATTATCCTGTTGTACTTTTAGAAGATCCGTAGACAATAAATGTGGGTTGCGAACTTATGTAAATATGTACTCTATATATTGGGCGATGAAAGTTGAAAACCTCATTATGTGACTATGTATGTTTTGCAAATATGGTGTTTTAATTATGAATGACCATTTCCTTTGATTAACGAACAATTAAAATACGGGGTACGCGTGGGATAGGAAGGGCACCCAGGTTCGCTTGACTGGGGATACCCGGTCGAGCGTCGGTCATGTCCCACGAATTCGGGGCGTGACAGCAAAGGTATGAATTACGTATTTAAATGCTTAGACTTTAAATCGAGATTGAAGCTGCATATATTGTGCCATCTATGTGAAGCCTTATCCATGCTTACAATTTAAATGTCTCTTGTGTGCACCTACTACCCTAAATGGCAAATCTAATATTGAAATTGGGGGTAATGTAAAATGCTGCCTAGTGCCAAAAATGATGTGATAAAGTTGTGGCCCCAAGTGCCTATGAAAAGAAATATGTGAAACGAAATGATTAAACAACTCATTGTTAAGGTGGCCTAGCCGATCGGGCCGAGGTCGGACTCCGCTCAAGATAGCGGTGGTAATGTGAAGGAATTCCAGAAAAGGGGAAAATGAAACTGTGATTGAAGCGTATGTTTCAAATGAGGAAACCTAGCCGATCAGGTCGAGATCGGACTCCACTCAAGATAGTGGTAGTATTGGAACAAATGATGAATAGAATGAAATGCCCCAAAGCCAAAGGCTATGGAAACATGATGTGAAAGTTTATGGTTCTTCATTATTGATCATGTTGTGGTAGTTTAAAGCTTTGAGTTATACTTGTGATTTCTTATTCTTGTAAAAAAGTTCTTTCTAATTAGATGATGTTTAGTTATACATACTAGTACTATTCCATGGTATTAAAGTCCCTTTTGTCGAGGGCGCTACATTTTTAAATGAATGTAGGTGGCTCTATAGTGGACAGTGCCGATCGTGCGTAATGTAGTGTCCTCATCCCGAAGACTTGGTGAGCTCCTTTCTCCTTCAGGGGGGTTATGGTGTACTTCTTTATATAGACTTCTATTTTTGAGGTATAGCCGAGGGCTTGCTGCCGAAATTGTCGTCATTCGTCTTTTGCATCCGTAGAGGCTCCGTAGACATTGTGTGGGTTTTGTTGGTCGGGTTAATGATCTGTGTACAACTCTATTCTCTAGTTCGTCTAGCAATGACTATATAAAAATCTTAGAAACTTAACCATGGTTTATGATTTGTGATGTATACCTATAAATGAGCTAACAATGTGGAATGCTTAAGTTTAATATTGTCTAAATAATCAAAAGCCAAACTTCCTTAATCATATTGAGTTGGGTAGAAAGTGTCAATAAGGCTTGCTCAGTTGGGTCCACTGGATTGAGCGCCGGTCATGCCTCCCGAGGTTGGGGTGTGACACATCTACTAAATTTTGAATCCCACACCGGTACAATGTCTCAAGAAGTGATTTCAAAATAGTTGTGCTGATAAGGCCCATATTCGCCAAGTTTTTCACCAGGACACAATTTTCTCTAAAGATCGAGATGGAGTCCATGAGAAGGAGGTTCTTGACGATGCTGCTCTCGAGGATATGCCCCCGAAAGTAGATTAGGTTCTTGGCTTTTTGTTTTTTCTTTTTTTGTTTCTTTGTAAGCGTCCCTCGTGGGATTTGTAAACATCTTCTGCCAACATAAATAATTTCTCAATTTTATCTTCGATTCGCATTGAATTTCATTCTGCCTTCATTAGTGAAAAATTTGAGCGTATAGCTCTAATGATTAGTCCGAATACTAGACCCGAAACATAATAAACCCTTACATTTTTAATCGACTAATATAATACCTCTTAAGGATCTTTGTTAATCCTCAATCTAGGCTTAGATTGATTTGATGCGAGCTCGGGACACTGGGACTCCTGAGTCCAAGTTGAGTGAGAGCAAGGTCTCGAATTTGAAATAAAGTTAGATCTTTTATGCTTCGTAGATAGTCCCTGAGTGAGAATTTTGTCAAACTCGGGTATCCCTTGGGCTTAGTAGTCGAGTGAGTATTTGCTCGAACTCGAAATAAAGTTATCCCGTAGGCTACATAGGTAGTCCTCGAGTGAGAATTTTCTCGAACTCGAGAAGCCCTTGGGCTTAGTAGTCGAGTGAGTATTTGCTCAAACTCGAAATAAAGTTAGCCTTTAGGCTTTATAAATAGTCCCCGAATGAGTATTTGCTCAAACTCGTGTAGCCCATGGGCTTGGTAGTCGAGTGAGTATTTGCTCCAACTCGAAATAAAGTTAGCCCTTAGGCTTTATAAATAGTCCCGAATGAGAAAACTTGGGTAGCCCTTTGGCCCAGTAGTCGAGTGAGTATTTGCTCGAACTCGAAATAAACTTAGCCCTTAGGCTTTATAAATAGTCCCCGAATGAGAATTTGCTCGAACTCGGGTGGCCCTTAAGTGAATATTTGCTCGAATTGTATGCTATCCTTAATGATTTTTGATAAATTAATTCCCGATGCCTCGGTCCTGACACTAATATCATGACATAAGCAATTGAAGTGACAAAAAAGTTTGCTTTCTGTAGGATTCTCAAAATAATTAATTGTAGGAGGCTGACGGTTGGCCTTTTGGCTTCCTCATCATGCTTAAATGATCTTTATAAATAGATAGATTCGTCAACCTTGCAAACTTTATTCACAAATTGCTCTCAAAGTCTCATTTAGCCTTTTCAATTTCCTTGAGCTTTCCCTTCTCCTTTCGAATGTCATTTTTCATCTTCTTGGATCTACCGCATAGTGATAGCTAAAGCTTCTAATTCTAATCCTCAAAAGGAAAAATCTCCATCATCTTCTCGATCGATCAAGAGTAAACCAGTAGTGCCACCTCGTATCGAGAAATGCATCCCCCCGCCGTGTGAGATAACATCTGATTTTAACATTGAAAAACCTATTTCGATAGCCGGCCGATGCAAGCCAATGTCTCAATATGTTTGTTTGGTGACCAAGGCCGAGCTCAAGCAAGTAAAGGAGGATTGCAAATGGACAATAAAGCAATAGTAATTCCTTCCTCTGAGGAAGATATTGCCACATATAAAGCGGGGTACTTGAGTGTATATACTTACCCATTTATGTTGGGCCCCGCAATTCCGACCTAGGGTCCCATAGATCCAGTTATCTTGACTTTTGCCAGTAATAGCGAGTGATGCTCGGCCAGATCTACCCCTCCTTCTAGTGAATTGTTTATTTAATCAGGTTCTTTTCGAACCAAATCGAGGGAATGTCTTTTACCCTCGTTCACCTGATCAGATTGTACAGCCCCCGATTTCATTGCGAGGGATTGATAAAGTTGCAATGCCGATCTTTAAAATCTCTCTTCTCTAGAATCGATGAGGACAAGGACCGTGGGTGGATAGGCTGGTTTGTCTGATTCAAGACCTCCGATTTGATTCCTGCTAATTGGATGCCGTTCCTCGAGGAGTCGAACATGAAACGTCGTCATACCCTGCTTTCTTTTCTTTTCCTGATTTCATATTTTTCTTAGATCTAACCTCTTTGCAATGTTGTAGCCATTGTTTAGTTAACTGGACCTTTAGGGCTGGGTCCTAAAGCTGGCCTCCGCCTCTTCTTACTCGGAGCGTTACTGGCAAGATCTATCCAAGGGTCGATGGGAGGAAAAAAACCATGGTGAATTTTTTTGTTTGCTTTTCAATGTTGCTATTACAAGATACTGATCTCAATTTCACATAGGTCTTAGAGATGCCATTGAATTGAGGCCGACCCCAGCTAGTGAAGTGGAGGCTCCAAAGCCCCCCAAGGAAAGAAAAAGGAGGAGAGAGTCATCCGAAAATCCCCTAAAGTCAAAGAAACGCTTGGCTCGAAAGCCTACGGCAGATGCATCGGCCTTATCTCTGGAAATAGGCCAACGTCTTCGGGACTAGGAGGAAGAACAAGTTGACAATTGCATGCTTCTAAACTGTAAAAGGAAAGATGCCGATGCTTGGAAGCCCACGAAACCAACGGCGGTTGATGTGGCTCATTCCAGAGCTAAAGAAATCTCCAAAAGGAGTTCAAACAAGGTCCCCGAACCAACGTCCAGGAAAAAGGCACCTCGCTTAGGAGATCATTGTAAGGGCATGGTCGAGCGTCCTGACCCCGATCCTCTTCGAATAAAAGAGAATGCTCCGAGTGGATCACTCGGGGTGATCAACGTGGATGATTCTCTTCCTGGCCCTAATTTCTCCAAGGGTCAAATGCGAGAGGCTGTAAATATGAGATCTTCTAAAGTGGAAGTAAGCCATGAAGGGCACGTCATCTTTCAAGAATATCTCGTAGGGCTTGAAGATGGCCCCACTCTGATGCTTATTTTGTTTTTAATGAGGCATGTAGACTCTTTAAGCAAGTGATTTTTCTATTTTTTGTTCCTGCGGCTTTGTTTTAACTATTCTGAATCTAACTTTTCCTTCTTTTTCATGAAGGCTATGGTGCTCCATAAGAAGGAATTTTCCAAGTCTCGATATGATCTTGCTCGATGCGAGGCTAAACTTAAGAAAACTTTAGAGGAGAGGGCTGCCGCCAAAACCCTTTATGCTAAGAAAGAGGTGGAGATCTATGATCTTTGAGTTAAGTTGACGCAGGTGTGCCAGTGTCGAGCCGAGTATGTTGAGAAGGTAATATAGCTCCCCATAATCCATTACGTACTTACTTTGTTTTGGCGGCTGACACTTTTAATTTTGTATTTCCAACAGATGGTCGATTCAGAGGTGCTGATTCTTGAGGAGCTTAATATGAAAGAAGCCGAGGCCCTGAGGTGGAGGAAGGGTACGGATGATCTCGTTTTTGAGAAAGAAACATTAAAAGAGTAGTTATCTTAGCTCGAACTCCAACTTTGAGGTGTGAAGGAGGAGAATCTAGCCCAGGGCCTCAAAATTGAGGAGCTTAAGATCAGATCTGCTACCGAGCTGGCAAAGTCTAAATCTGATGCTGCAACAATTATGAGTTCGTATCGAGCTAATGCCAAAGAAGCTAATTCTCAGGCAAAGGAAAATTTTTCTACGGCGGAGGCTATGTTATAAAGTTCCCTTGACCATGATAGATGACAAGCCCGAAGGATGACTCTCGAGGAGATACAAGCTCGCGACTTTGATCTTTCAGCCGATATTGAAGCGGAGAAGATTTTGGAAGAAGAAGCTGCTGCCTTGATTTCCAATGAATTTGATTAAGCCAGTATCTTCGAGAGCGAAGGAGACGGGGATGAAGTCCCGGAGGGCGAACCTTCTGAAGGTGTAACTCCTGAAAATGCAGTTGCTAAGGATGTGACCCCAAAGTTGTTTTAGGTTACTTTATTTTGTTTTTTTATAGGCCTCCCTCATGTAAATATTCCCTGTGATCATATTTTGGAAATATGAGGAGAACTTTATCTCATCTTTAGCTATGTTGGTTTTAACATTGCCTGTTTTCAACATTGCCTTTATTTATGGAAAACTATGTTTGCATGACTGGTTCGAGGATTGGTTTGGAGTACTACAAACCTTTAGATCTTTATCGATAGGTATGACAATTTTCGATCCAAGTATAAATCAACACATTGTGGGTTAGGGATTTTGTGAACCTCTAGCCCAAATCAAAAGGAAAGCAGAGGCTCAAACTATAATTTTTAGGCCCTTAAGCCTTTCGAGGTTGGCCCTTAGGCTCTTACATATCGGCCCTTAGGCTCTTATATTTGGCCCTTAGGCTCTTACATATCGGCCCTTAGGCTCTTATATATTGGTCATTAGGCTCTTACATCTCGGCCCTTAGGCTCTTACATCTCGGCCCTTAGGCTCTTATATATTGGCCCTTAGGCTCTTACATATCGGCCCTTAGGCTCTTTAAGTTGGGCTGTTTAGGCCTCTAAAAATGGATATACAGTTTTTCCCTCATTTCGTCTAAAAGACTTGGTAAAATCTAGTTATGCCTTAGCATGTATTTTTGTACCTGTTGAGTTTTTCCGAAGGCTCAGCGTATCAAAACCTTATTAGTCATTTTGTTTGTATGGACATAATCAAATGCCTTTAAAGAGTTTTCCGAAGGCTGGTCTTATCAAAGCCTTTAGATTGTTCGAGGGCTGATTGTTCGAAGCCTCTTGGGGGCCAAATTTATCAAGGCCCCTTCTATTATGCTTTTGCCGAGGGTAGCCTAATTTAAACAATTTTTACAAAGTGTTTGAAGGCCTTTTAATTTATAGCGGAAGTCAGATGTCTCCGAGCCGCATTATTTGGCCGTAGCCTTTATATGATCGTAGTCTTTTAGTTCGTCATAGCCTTTAGTATGGTCGTAGACTTTGGGTAACAAGGCCCCAGCTACAACTCAAAAGTGGAAAGCTGTAATAACAAAAGATACACTATATACCCCATGAGAGAAAAAAGGGGCTTACCGAGACTCCGAGTAGAAAAATGCTCCGCTACACACGATCGAAACTATCCGCTAAGGAGCCACCTACAATCATAACACGAATGTAGCGCCCCTGGCAAAAGGGATGTCAATACATTTGAATTGTACTGGTATGTATAACTAAACACCATTTTACTAGAAAGAACTATCAAACAGGTACAAGTAAATAACATGGGTAAATCAAAGATGCAATTCATATAATCTTTCATACAATTCATAAATTAGGGCATTTCTGTCACATGTTCACCACTGTTCTCAATACCACCTCCATCTCGAACGGAGTCCGGTCACGACCCGACTGGATAAGTCACCTCATTGGAGGCATTACTCTCAATCAATATTTCATTTCCCTTATCCAAAATTCAATATCAGCATATTACCACCATGTGTGTGGCATGGTGTCCGATCACGACCCGATCAGCTAGGTCGCCTTGCGTAGGTATTACTCTATTCTCATTAGTCAACACCTCCAAATATTTATTCCACACATATCATAACAATTCCTGGGCACTCATGGCCACCATCATCACATCGTTTTCCCTTTTCAATAGTCATTTTACAAGTTGTGATCATAGACACATATATCAAAGATAATTCAAGTTGCAATCACAGGTAAGTGAGCACATAGCTAGCATGAATAATTCTTTGTTTCGATGTTGGCTTATAGCCCAAGTATTTCAACACATAACTGTACTTTTTCATCCTTCTCTAATTATCAAGAATGGTACATTATTCACATTGAGGCACATCATTCATGAATATGTATAGATATATGCGAATCAATTAATGCGTAATAACAATCAATACACTAACCAATTCAACTCTTACCATACTTTCGTAAATGACAACAGAGCTCAATTTCTAATAAAAGGGGTTTTAGCCATACATACCTCAATAAAGCTTTCCTTACTCTTTTACAAATTCCCAGAACTCTTAGCTCTTCGATCTATTGAGTAAGAATTACAAATTAAATCAAGAATTAGAGATGAGATTGAGACTCTATCTTGGTTCAAGCATATTGACAAACCCTAAAGGTGCAATGTGATCTGAGGCCCCCTTTTTAGAGCAATTTATATCATTTTGTACCCCTCTTTAATTCACCACCCCCTACTACTCTAAGGTTTGATATGCATGTAAGGAATCCATTGCTATACCCATGAATCACCTTACTAGTGACCCCTTTATATCTGAGAATACAAAAAAAATAAGAGTTGGGGTGATGAAGTCTTACCTCTTGAGATGAAGGTCTAGGGGTCTTCACTTGATTTACTTAGAGGATTTAGCCATATCTCATGGAGTAATTTGATGTAGAGACTTTCCCTCTCTAAAAACCCTCTCTCTCCCTCTAGAAATGCTCAAAAGAATGCTTAAAATGAGCTATAACACCGAATATATTGATAGGGAGGTGGGGTTAAAAATGAGAAAATTGGAGCCCTGAGTCAAATATGCGATCGCACAGTAAACATACGGTCCGCATAATGTACCGCAAAATGTTCCCCAAAAACTCCACACTCTGACTGAGTCTGCGGCAAAAATGCGGTCCGCATTCACGTTCTGCGGTCGCAAAGTGCACCGCAGAACTGACCCTCACAAAATTCGAAGGAAAATATGCGACGACTATGCGGTCCGCATTTCGATTATGCCACCGCATTTTTGACCGCATAGCTGACTTCAATTTTAACCAACATTCTGACTAACTCTGCGGCAGATATGCGGTCCGCATACTTGATTTGCGGCCGCATTCTAGACTGCATTTCTTGCATTGTTTTTTGGAAACTTATTCTTGAATTTTAATGCATTATTCAATCCAAAAAGGTCCGCGCCGCGGCGAGCAAGCTCGCCTTGAGGTATATTTATGAATTGCTAACACATGCTCCTAATTTGGCACCACAGGATCCGGGTTTTCGAGTAGGGATTTCACGGGGCCTTACATTTCTCCTACGAATTATACTTCTTCGTCAGGAAAATACATTTTTAAAGGTGAAATATGTGATCAATGCTAACGAGCGGGCGAGATTTTCAAGAAAAGCGAGATGCCTCTTAACACAATTCTTAAAGTTGATATCTTTGATGTTTGGGGTATTGATTTTATGGACCCTTTTGTTAGCTCGTGTGGGAACACTTACATTCTTGTAGTAGTGGACTATGTGTCAAAATGGGTTGAGGCCGTGGCCTTGCCCAACAATGAAGCTAGGAGTGTAGTGGCATTTATTAAAAAGAGCATTTTCACAAGGTTTGGTACACCCCGAGCTATCATTAGTGTTGGAGGATCACACTTTTGTAATAGAGCTTTTGATACATTGATCTCCAAGTATGGTGTGAATCACAAAGTCTATACACCTTACCATCCGCAATCAAGTGGCCAAGTTGAAGTATCAAATAGAGAAATCAAGAGCATCATGTCCAAAACTGTCAATGCAAATAGGACCGATTGGTCTAAAAAGTTAGATGATGCTCTATGGGCCTACCGAACCGTGTACAAGACCCCAATTGGTATGTCACCGTACCGGTTGGTGTTTGGGAAAGCATGTCACCTTCCAGTGGAATTGGAGCGTAAGGCTATGTAGGCATTGAGGAAGTTGAATCTTGAATGGGATGTTGTGGCCAATCTTCGTGTTGAACAACTAAATGAACTTGAGGAATTCCGGTTCCATGCATACTCTAGTTAGTTCTTGTATAAGGACAAGATGAAGTACCTTCATGACAAATATGCTCGTGGAAAGGAGTTGAAAGTTGGTGATTTGGTCCTCTTATTCGTCTAAGGTTGTTTCCCAGAAAGCTGAAATCAAAGTGCAGTGGGCCATTTGAAGTTATATGTGTAACCCCATTTGGTGCTCTAGATTTAAAGAACAAAAGTGGTGAAATCTTTACGGTAAATGGACACTGTGTCAAGAATTATCTTGGGAAATTTAATAATAGCCATGTGGTGGCTGTGGTTCATTTCAAATGATGTGATTGTAACCCGCGTCGTGCCTCGACGTTAAATCAGGCACTTCTTGGGAGGCAACCCACGTGTTTTCTTTTTCTTTTTTTTTTATTTTCTTGGTAGTTAGGATTTATTTTTGGGCTAATTGGTTGTAGGAAGTTGCAGGGATTGAGTTGATGCTGTGCAGGGCATAATTACAAAAGTGCTAAGTCTCTGAAGTTTCTAGTACGGCCGCACAACCATTTTGTGCGGTCTGGACTGGTGTGAGCTAGAAATGATGACTCTCTGAAGTTTGCCACCTCGGCCGCATTGCATTTTGTGCGGACCGCGGTGGACCTCCGCGGCTGCGGTCACTTTTGTGCGGACCGTGGAGGTTAACTTCTCAAGCTTCTTCTGCATAAACCCATCGCGGTCCGCGGTTGGCGGTCCGTTTTGTACGACCGCGCTGGTAGGTAAGGCTGGGTCCCACTGTTTTCTATAAATAGACCCCAAGGGTCACCATTTACCCTTTTTCGAGCCTTCAACTCTCAGAGCTCCTTTTTACTGTTCATCCTCTCTTTTTTTACCGTAACTCTTGCTTAGTGTGATTACTTGCATTACATATACACATCTGGTAAAATCTCAATCATATATTTGTGCTTAATTTTAGTTTTTGTTTCATTTACAATAGCTCATAGCTTCTTCTTTTTCCCATTTTGCTCTAGTTGTTAGCGTAGGTTCGTATATCTGTTAATTTTTGTGTGCCTAAAGAGTTTTATTAACTGGGTAAATTAAGTAGGGACAAAGTAGGATGAAAACTTGAACAAAATTGCAAAAATTAGAAACCCTAATTCAGTGCTCGAAATTAGCATCCTTCGCGGACCGTGGTCACTTTTGTGCAGTCCGCGGTGCTTATGTTCTGAGAGTTGACTTGTGCCAGCACGGCCGCATTGCACTTTATGCGGTCCGCGCTGAACCACCACGGCGGCGATACCATTTTGTGGGGGCCACAGTGGTGAGATTCAGAGAGCTAACCTTAGAGGCTTTAAACCTTTGCAGAACGCGGTCATTTCTGTGCGGTCCACGATGGCTTCAGTACGGCTGCACTGCCATTTTGTGCGGTCCGCACTGGCCAGTTACTGCAACTGTTTCTCCAACTTTCTGAGCTTTTGTTATACAATTCATTTTGCATCTGTTTCACTGCATGTTCTTAGACTAACAATGTTAGATGCGTGCATTTACAGACATTTGTTAAACAACGAGGTGGCAAGGGATCACAACAACCCGGGAGAGGTGGTTCCTCCCGAGGGGGCAAAGGAAAGAGAGTGGTAAAACTCACTCCCCAAGCTCGGGAAAATATCAAAAAGACGTGGAAGTTGATAAAAGCTGCAGATAGAGCTGCTTCCCATTCCTCGGGGAGTGAGTATATGCCATCCCAAGACATCTCCTTAGACTCAGTCCCAACTCACATCACCACCAACTTCCAACTAACTGATACCCCTCCAGCATCACCCACTATCAAGAGACCGATTAATGTAGTTTCTGATTCATCTGAAGAGTCAGCAGCCAGTAGTGGGGACGACTCCACCTCGCCCACAACTTCCTTATCTGGGAAGAGTACAGGCGGAGATGAGGGTGGTGAACCTCAGGTGGGGGGAATTGACCGAATTAGGAAGGCTGAAGTGTGGGAAGATAGATTTGTGATCCAAGTGGCTTACCATACTGTCACACCTCTTTTTTACGGCGCTTACATACTCCCGGCGAAAGGGATATACATTATAAGCATAAAAAGAGTTTTCCCAATTAAAGGACGGTCGGAACGGGATTAGTTATTTGAATATTTCAGAGTCGCCACTTGAGAATATAATGGTGTCTCAAGTCACCGATTTAATCCCGAACCGAGGAAAATTTGACTC
>MU701727.1:109929-123726 GCA_026770625.1 Nicotiana glauca | reverse complement strand
CAGAAAGAACCAGTACTTCTGATCATATTTTTCAGTTGATACATGTTGACATATGGGGCCCCTATCATGTTTCTACTCACAACAATTACAAGTACTTTCTTACCTTGGTGGATGATTTTAGTAGGTCCACTTCGACTCATTTATTAAACAACAAAAGCAATGCCCTACAAACACTCAAGGCTTTCATAAATATGATTGAAAACCAATTCAATACTACTGTAAAAACCATCAGATCTGATAATGGTCTGGAATTCACCAGTCATGAAGCCATTTTTTTCTATCAGAATAAAGGAATTATTCACCAGAAAACTTGTCCTTACACTCCACAACAAAATGGGGTGGTAGAGAGGAAACACAGATATCTCCTTGAGATTGCTAGGGCCCTTATGTTTCAATCAAAACTCCCAACTAATTTTTGGGGAGAATGTATTTTGACAGCCACTTACTTGATCAACAGATTACCTACCACTTACCTGAATAACAAATGTCCCTTTGAAGTTTTATACAATAGAAAACCCAATTACTCTCATTTGAGAAGTTTTGGATGTCTCTGTTATCCTACTGTCCCCAAGGTACATAGAGACAAGCTTGAACCCAGAACCACACCTCATATTTTTGTAGGTTATCCTTTTGGAACAAAGGGTTACAAAGTGCTAAGCCTAGACACTAAAAAAATACATGTTTCTAGGGATGTAGTGTTCTATGAAAACATCTTCCCCTTCTCTTTGAAATCTAAGAATAGTCTCCAGTCAGTCAACATCCCTGATAGTCTCCAATAAGTCAATGTGAGCACGTGATTTTTGCCCAAAGCAAATTATTCCCAAAAATTTCAAATAAAATGATTTCTTTATTATTTTACAATTTTTGTGAATTTTGTGTTAATTGTTGCATTTTATTTGTGCATGATAATTCATAAGAAAATACAAAAATATGCATTTGCATTTAGAGATTTAATTTCACATTTAGTATTAATTAGTATTAATTTGTTTTAAAACAAAATAGCAAGAAAATAACAAAATAGTTCACTTTTGCATTTTCATTATTTTAATTATGAATTCGTCATGAAATAGTTTTTAATCAATTTTAGGAATTAATTAGTTTAGCTTAGAAATATATTAGGACATTATTTTTAATTTTTGCAAAATCAGAAAAAATAAAAAAAATATATATACAAAATGCAAAATAAGTAAAAGAAAAAAGGCTGCCTATTAAAAAACCTAAATTTGAGCCATTTTAATTAATTTGGCCCAATCTTTTCCCCAAACCGGACCAAGCCCACACCCTATTAACCCGGCCTGCCCTCCTCAAATCAAAACGACGTCGTTTTGACATCGTTTAATCTCAACTATTCATCCATAAGCATCCAACGGTCCCTACTGATTCCCATTTAAACAAAACGATGATGTTTTATCGCCAATCAATCCTGGCCATCAATTTGTTCTAATCCAACAGCCACAATTAATTGTTACGTTTGGATATAATGGTCCAAACATTCATCTCTAACCCCAGACATAACTCATCCTTCCTCGTACCTCCCCCTACCTGTAACACCGGTGTAATTCCACCCTAACCCTACTGTGACTCCGCCCTATTCCGCCGTGCTCCGCCGCCGTAAATCGTCTCACGGCAGCAGTCGACATCCTTTTTCGTCCAAATTAACATCACAGGCTTACCTTTCCTTCCTCTTTCCAACCCTGCCCTTGATTTCCCTCGAATCACAGCCTAAATCCTCGAATAATCAATCTAAGTTTTCCGGCCAAGTCGCAAACTCACCCAAACCGGCCCAAATTCATACCATATGCTCCTCATCCCTCCCTCATCACTAATCCCTACCCAGAAACCCTCGAATCTGCTAGGAATATTTTAAATTTTAAATCCAAATTCCGGCAGAGCCCTAACTCAAAATCTTGGGGATTTTGGACCGTAATATCCGTAATCACGTATTTTCTTTTGAAAACACACGATTAGGTATGTTACGTGTCAAGAATCCTGGAGGATTCAAACAACAATGACTGGCCAGAGTTCGTTTTAAAACCAGTAAGCCTCTTGTTCTTTTTTTTTTTAAATTTAATTTTCGTCTGTTTTCTTCTAAATAAACAAAAATGGATTTTATAATTGATAGTTTAGTTTTTGGGTGTTAAATATTTAAGTAGTTCTTAGTTGTTTGATTGTATGTTAATTCTAAATTAAATCTTTATTTTACTAATTAGCTGTTAGTTTAATTAGGGTTCTTTCTTGCTGTTTGTTCATTTAGATTTTAAATTAGGGTGTGGTAGTTGTTAATTGTTCGTTGCATGACTATTATTAAAAAAAAATATATAATAAAAATCGGTTGAATTTATGATTCTTGTTAATTCTAGGAACCTTTTTAGTAAATTTGCTTCAACATCATTAATTGATCCGGTTTTAATTTTCTAGTTTAATTGTGATTAGTTTAATTCTGATTTGATTTTGTTAGACATTTAAATGTTAGTTTAATTGATAGGACTTTCTGTTATTTGATCAGTTTTAGTAATAGTAATAATTTGTTCATGATCTAAATTTCTTGAAATTAGGGTTCTTATTTTTTTGATCAGATTTTAATTTGTTAGTTTAGTTTAATTTCTGTTTGTTTTTATTAGTTTAATTTTGCTTTTATCTTTTCCTAATTAGATTTATGTGAATCCATTAATTGTTTGGTATAGCTGACCATTAATTAGATTCAGGGGTCTGTTTGGGTTTGGGTAGTAATTCCTGGAGGTTTCAAGGGTAGTTTTGGCATGAGAAAAGGGTAATTTTATTAGATTTGGTAATTGTATAAATCAGGTAAGGGTAGTTTAGGGATTTGAAGGGAACAAGAACATGATAGAATCTTCTAGGACATTCCAAAATAGGACTTAAGTGTATATTTCAGGAAGTTCAAAACCTTACTTGGATAATAAGTTAAAAATAAAGGGACTAAACTGAAAATAATAAAGGACTAAACTGAAAATAATAAAATCTAAAGTTGCACCCTAATTTTGCCTATAAAAAGGCATCAAAATGCCTTGTTTAACAAGTTTTTTAACCTTTGAAAATTTCCCAAAGTTAGAAAGCCCTTGAAAATTTCTAAAAGTTTGGGAATCGATATATTTTCCCTTCTATCTTCCTTTTCAGATCTCAGATCAGATTTTCGAAATTCATAGCATAAAAAACTCCAAAAATAATAAAAACTTCAATAAAATCCAGAAATCACTGTTCCATTGAATTTCAGATCAGAAACAGCTCATTTGTTCTGTTTCTATTTGAATTTTAGTTGTTCAAAACCTCTTGAAGTCATCCAGTATAATCGTTTGGATCAAATTTGCATTCCTGTTGGATTTTGAAAGTCACCTGGGCTGTTGATTCCATTTTTGAAGTCATTTGCTGTTGCTGATTATTGTTCCTGCTATTACTGACTTATCCTTCTTCATTTCTGAAACTTCCAGGTACATATTTGTAATCTCCAGGATTTTTGAAATGAAATTGAAGCTGAATCTATGTTACAGATTTATAACTTTAATAGTTCTTTCATGTCTTAGATAGATTTTGAGATTTAATAGATTGTTCATTATAATCCAAACTGTAATAATTCTGAATTGTTAAGTAGTATGACTGGTATACTGATTAGAGGTAATACATGTGTTTTAGCAATTTAGTTGGTTTAACTTGTGTTGATAGTGTAATACAGAGTTCCAATAGGTTTCTATTTGTACTTAATTAGGACTGTTTTGGACTGTTAAATGTGTGGTTATTAGCTGAACTTTAGCATAGTTTAATAGTTACTTCAGTTAATTTGATTGCTTTGTTTAACGTGAAAATCGAAAAAAATAGGTTAGATCAGTAACTGATCTTGAGATCAGCCTATAGATTCTGTAATTAATTAGACTTTTGGACCTTGTAATTGCATGAATATTCTGTCATTATATTAGTTTAATATAGCTTTGCAATCATGTTCTCACATAGTATCAGTTTAGAAGTGCGTGAATATGTTCTGCCAAAATTCATGTATTAGGTTTTCACGCAATTTATGTGTTAGTTTCATTTGAAATTATAGTTTAATCTCATGTGTTATAATACACTCATTCACTCGATTCTTAGCATACTTGTTTAAATTGCAAATCCTTTAAGTTCATTTGTAATTGGCAATTCAGGGGTAACGTTGAACTAACTTTTGCTTAAGGTCTAGGTGGATTAGATTGATTAAGTAAATGATCTGTTTGCTTTACAAATTAATGTTGATAAGTAATGAGGCCAGACAATCAGGCCCTTATGTGCAAGTGATAATTGGGCCTAGCATCTTAACAGGAAGCCCAAGGCTGGCCATTTTAAAGACCATACTTCCGTCCGCCTATATAGGGCCGAGATTGAAGGCCCATAAAATATTGAAATAAAATTCCTTAAGAATTACATTAGGAACATAGGGATTAAATCATAAATATAAGATTGGATTTTGGATTAGGTAGCGGGTTCAAGCTAAAAGGATTTCTCCTTTTATTTTAATTTGGACTTGAATTCGAGGCTCGAATTTATATTCGTGAATTAATCAACCTTTAGAGACAAATAAAATAAAAGATTATAGTTTGCTTTAAGACGACCTTTTAATTAAAAAAAAAATAAGACGAGCCTCGCCAAATAAAATGTACAAATTGCGGGGCCCTCAATAATATTAAAAATACTTAAGAATTCGGGACGGGCCGTTTAGCAAATTTCACGGCCTTCCCAAAAGATAACAATACGTTAGTCGCTTTTAGGTGCGTTTTTAATAATTTTTACCTTTCTTAATATGGGTGTGCATTTCATGCAACCTAAATCCAAATCCAAAAACGTTGAATAAGAGTGTGTCGAGGATCCGGGTGCATTTCATGTGACGTGATCCGAAAATACGTTCTTAAACGACGTTTATTTTCGTAAATAATAATAATAATTTAAAAGGCGGTAAAAAAATCATAAAATTGCACTATAGGTTGGAGCATGTAAAAAATTAAATTTTAGTCATTTATAATAATTTAAGCGACCGTCGGGTCAATAGAATTTCTTATACAGAATTTCTGGTTCGCAGACTCCCATTGGGAAGTCGACAATTTTTCTCGATTTGGGATTTATATTAAACCGGTGACTTGGGACACCAAAAGCCAATCCTGTCCCAAGTGGCGACTCTTAAAAATAAATAAATAATCCCAATTCAAATAATGTCACTTTAAATGGAAAAACTCCTTTATACATTTTACCCTTCCGAGGTAGGTGTGTAAAAACGGAGGTGTGACAATCAACATGCCTGATCATTTCCAAAGCAACACTCCATACTGCAACACCCAAGATCTTACTAGTGTCACATCTCCAATTGGGTCTCAATCTCCTGTATCCTCAACTGATAATGATGCAGTAGTACCCACATCAAATCTTGAACCTTTCAACCAATCTCCTGTATTTTCACATAAAACACTTGACCCCAATTCACCAATATCTACCTCACCTCCTTTGAGAAGAACCACCATAACTCACAGAACACTTGTATATCTTCATGATTACATCCACACACTGCCTAAGCTATCACATTCCAATGTTCCTCAGGAACCATCTTCCCTAAGTGCACTTTTCTCAAACCATAACTATATCACACCTGATGTTCTATGTTCTGAAAGTCAGCACTTAGTAATAAATGTTTGTCATGATAGTGAGCCATCATCATATGAAGAGGCAGTTCTTAGTCCTGCATGGCAAGCAGCCATGACTCAGGAATTTGAGGCTCTCTATGCAAATAATACTTGGGACTTAGTCCCCTTGCCAGCTGGAAAGCAGGCAATAGGCTGCAAATGGGTGTATAAAATTAAACACAAAGCAGATGGTAGCATAAAAAAGTTTAAGGCTAGATTAGTGGTAAAAGGGTATACCCAACAAACATGGATTGATTACACAGAGACCTTCTCACCTGTTGTCAAAATGAAAACAGTTAGAGTTTTGGTCACTGTTGCTGTAAAGAAGGGTTGGGACATATTCCAATTAGATGTAAATAATGCATTCCTTCATGGTGACCTATATGAAGAAGTGTACATGGCTGTACCACCAGGTCTTCTAATTGATCAAACTGGTTCACAGAAGGTGGTTTATAAACTTAACAAATCACTGTATGGGCTAAAGCAAGCTAGCAGACAATGGTATGCTAAGCTGACTGAAGCCCTATACTCACTGGGATATAAACACTCTGAAAATGATTACTCACTGTTTTCTAAGAAGACCTCTCCCCACACCACATTTGTAGCTGTCTATGTTGATGATGTAGTCATCACTGGGGATGATTCAGTTGAGATGGCCAATTTAAAATCATTCCTTGATAAGCAATTCAGAATCAAGGATCTTGGGAAACTTCATTACTTCTTGGGTCTAGAAGTTCTCAACAAATCAGATGGAATCATCATGTCCCAAAGGAAATTCACCCTAGATTTGCTAAAAGAATATGACTGCTTTGGCTACAGCAGTTTGTCTTCTCCCCTTAACCCTGCTGTGAAGTTGAAAGCTGATGAAGGAACTCCCCTTCAGGATCCTACATATTACAGAAAGTTAGTGGGAAAACTGAACTTTCTCACCAACACAAGACTTGACATAGCCTATAGTGTGCAGGTCTTGAGTCAGTTCATGCAAGCACCCAGGGATACTCATCTCATAGCTGCATTTCATCTCCTCAGGTATCTCAAAAGCGATCCCACTCTTGGTATATTTTTTTCAAACAAGACTGATTGCTCCATTAATGCCCACTGTGATTCTGATTGGGCTTCATGCCCTGATTCTAGAAAGTCTATTACTGGGTATATAATTCTTGTGGGGGATAGTCCTATTAGTTGGAAGTCAAAGAAGCAAGAAACTGTTTCCTTATCTTCAGCTGAGGCAGAGTATAGGTCCCTAAGGAAGGTGGTAGGTGAACTAGTATGGTTGAATAGATTATTTGAGGAGTTCAATATTTCACAGTCCAACCCCATTGCTGTGTTCTGTGACAGTCTATCTGCTATTCACATTGCTCACAATCCAGTTTTTCATGAAAGGACAAAACACATTGAAGTTGATTGTCATTTTGTGCGGAATAAACTCCAGGAAGGCTTGATCTCTCTCCACCATGTAAACACCACAAATCAACTAGCTGATATCCTCACCAAGACACTCACTGGAATCAAACACCATACAGTACTTGGCAAGTTGGCTATGAGATCCTCCCATCCAACTTGAGGGGGGGTATTGAGATATGCTTATGATTTTAGTTAAATTATCAGTTGTATTTTGCTGAGTTGTAAGTAATTAGACTAGTTAGTTTTTCTCTTCTTTCCACTTATGCATATATATACACACACTGTAATTGTAAATTTAGTGAGAGACATTTTAATATCAAAATTTCCTTATTTTGCTCCTCCGGATATTTCTCTCTCTCGAACATTCCAAACCGCCATTACAGCTCTTGCATGAGCTTCATCCTAGGTCGAGATACAAATCACAATAAGTTCATTGCCAGATGATATACTTCACACCGTGCTTTCATCTCTCTGTATTTTTTATGTGCATCAGTTGCGTCTGTTGTCAACAAGATGGAAATACATATGGGCTACTATATATGTTATTGATACATTTGGCCTTATTGTGATTACACTACGGCTCAGAAATTCAAAGACTTTATCAATTGGGTCTTAATTTCCCAAAGCGCCAATATTAAACATGTGCAGTTTGTTCTCTGCTGTGGCAATCTTTTTGATAAGTTTGCTATTTTGCGATTGATTCATGTGACAACAAGGCGAAATGTTCAAGAGCTTGTATTAAGCTTTAATCTTGGTGAGCCGTTTGAGTTACCATATAGTCTAGTGACTTGTGAATCTTTGCAGGTTCTAAAATTATACTTGTATCGGGATGTACTTAAACTGCCTAGTCATTTTGGATTTCATCAGCTGAAATTCCTTCATCTTGAGCGAGCCGAGTTATCAGACCAGCATTTGATAAGTTACTTGTTCTCAAAATCTCATCTCCTCGAAACTTTGATCTTAGAAGATTGTAGTTTAGGACCTATGACACTACTTGATATTGCTTCAACATCTCTTATTTATGTTGCTTTATGAAGTGGTAATTATGATGTGAAGAGTTATGGCAATTGTGAAGTCAAAATTTGTTGCCCCAATCTCAACTTCTTCAAAATATAAAGCTCCAATGCCAAAGGATATAATCATCGATAATCTCTTTTCAATAGAAGCTGTTTCCATTTCTGTACTGATATAAGCAACTCATTTGAAGAAATTGGCATACTTGTGCATAAGATAATCAAGGAGGTTCCTTCTATATCAGCTTTGAAGCTATGCCTGTCCTCCATTTTGGTAAAATTTCCTGTTTAAGTTAAGAATTTAAAAATGGTCATTGGGAGAACTTGTTCGTAGCTTTTCAATTAATTGCTTTACTAATGAAATTTTCACTTCTTAGATATCAAAAAACTCTCATTTCTTGTTTTGTGCTGCTGTAGGGTATGCACCATGCAGCTCGCACAGTAGGACTCTCTCCAGTCTCTTTTTATAAGCTAAAGTCCTTGAGACTGAACATGGAAGTTGATGAAGAATTAATGCAAATTATGATATTATTGCTCAAGAGTTCTCCTAATCTGGAAGTTCTTAAATTGTGGTCTGATGAGGTAATGCTCGCCATCTTTTTCACTAATTCTTCTGTATAAATTCCGTTCTTTTATATGGTAGTTGGTTGGAAGGACTTACAAGTAAAACTAGAGGTTGATTTACGTGAAAGGATTCTTTCAAGAGCATAAGGTGGTGAAATTAGGCTCGAAAACTGACTCACTAAACTTTCCAAAGAAATGTTGATTTAAAATTGCAATGTCATTGCAATAATGCTAAGCTATAAACCTATTTTCGAGTAAGGTAGACCCTGACTAGCAAAATTCCACTCACCAAAATAATAAACATGTAACGATGAAAGGTGTAGGATTTGACTAATCATCAGTTTTAGAGTCTGTTTGCCTTATACACACACAATAACGAGTTTGGATAGAAGTGTTAGAAGCTAAAAGTAAGTTGTAGATGCATTTAGTAAAAAAGTGTTGGTAAGCACTTTCTTTTCCTGTTGACATTGCAAAGGAGTTGATTAACAAAAGATTTTAATTCTAAGTTTATTCAAATACAAAATAATATATGTTTTAATTTACATTCAGTATAAACTAATTCATGAAATTATTTTTGATAAATTATAAGTTATTTATTTGAAGTGGTTGAATTAGAAAGATATTTGTTCTTAATGTCTAGTAACTAGTAACATTTGGTTTTGCTATCACTCAGTCGTTTTTGAAGCCAACACAGGTACCGAAATTGCAAAAAAGATATTATTACATGAATCTTTTTTACCAAGTATTACTTTAAACTTTTAAATGTAAAAAATTATTGCTAATTGATAATTTTTTATTGTTAGATAGGTATGGATATATTATGCATTTATAAACAAAAGGTGGTTCAAATTAGTTTCTTTTGTTCCTTACATGTTCGACTCATTCTGTAGAGAAGTGAACTTGTACCTGTCAATGTAGTTTGGAATTTAAGTTAATCTTAGGATTTCCTTTCATGCTATTAAGAAATTTCTAGTTTGTAAAAGTAAAGAAACTGAACTCCCATCAGTTTAGAGACGGAGGCAGTGATTGGAGGAAGATGGAGGAAAGGTGGAAACGAGAAGAAAAGAGAGGAAATTAGGGCTTTTCTTGTGAAGCGTACTTTTGGAATTATGAAATATTATAAAGGTAGAAATGTAAAATAATTGGTTAAACCCGAATAGCTTTTAGCTTAGGTTTAAGCATTTTTTAATTTTGTCAAATGCCAAAACAAGTCAAAAGTGTTTTTAAGTTGGTTTGACTAGTTTTTGAGCCAACCCAAACCCTCTTAACCAGTGTTGTCAAAGGTGAAAAGCTTTAAAAGCCGCTCTAGGTCAATTGGGCGTTAGTTAAAAAAGGCAAAATGCAAGAAAATAATAACAAATTCATTCATATTGTTTTCCTTAACAATTAATACACTTATTTGCCGATTATTTGTATTCTAGTATTGCTCCATTCAAGATAGAATTCATGGGTAGTAAGGAGCACGTCTTGGTGCCTTGCCTACACTAAACTGAAGCCTAAGTGAGGCGAAGCGCCCTCCCTGAGCTTTTCTAGGCTTCAGGGCTTAAGCGCGCCTTAAATTAGCCTTTGGCAACACTGCTCTTAACTTTGACATTCACTTTGGAAGTTAGCAAGTAACACCTGTTTACTCGTGCCATCAAATTTAATCATGTTGATCGCATGGAACTAAATGGTATAAATAGATTTGAACCGTGAAGTGATGATTGGAAAGTCTGAGAAGATGATGTTATTCAGTAAGTTTTTGTATATGAGCGGTCACTCTTTTGTTGTATATTTTTTCTATGCATCTTCTTGATGCCATTAAATGAAATTCTCCTACTTCATCAGAAAAAGAACTGAGATGATGTATTGATGTTACAACTTTAGGGAGCATTAAGTTGATAAATGAAGGAGAAATTGTAAATTTGGCCTCAATAGTATCTTGATTAAGAAAAAGTTTGCCAGACAAATGCAATCATTGTATCTAAATCTGGTTCTAAGCTGAGCTTGATTGCAAAGACAGCTTACTCAAATTAATTCATTTCCTTTGTAAAGAAAAAGATGCATAATTGACCCCGACAGATTCTGGAAATAAACTCATTCCAATGCTAGAATTTCTATTGATTTCAGGCGCAAGAGATCAGGTAAAAAGGGAGCATTAGGATAAATGTACTTGGATTAATGAGGGGATAGATGTTTTAGAAGACCTGAGATGAGTAAGATGTTCGGTGGATGGATGGCATGGTTTGAATAGTATTTACCACGGTGTGAAACATGAACAGATCACAAGAAATTTTAGTGAATCAGTGACTCCAAGGATAAAAAAGAAAAATTTCAATGAGAAGGAAATGGTGCCAATCTTTTTGATAGTGAATCTTGTTTGAAATTTTCGCTTCTAATGGAGGAAATGTTTGCTTATGCTGCTGAATGTTTGTTAATTGTTATTTTTTGTTTTTTCCTATATAATATTGTGCTCGATGAATGTTGCGGAAGCCAAATGTATATAGTGTGAACAAGTCACAACTACTATACCAAAAATTATGGCAGCCACCAAATAATAAATAAGACAATAAAGCAACAATAAAAGGAACACCAGAATTTAACGAGGTTCGGCTAATTTTGCCTACTCCTCGGACACAACCAATATTTTATTCCACTCCAAAAATACAAGTGAAATAATACTAAAGAGAGAAGATACAAATGCCTTAAGAAGATAAGAAGGCAAATGAGAGGTGTGTCTAAATCCTAAACATTAAGCCTCCTTTTATAGGGAGAAATTCTTCCCCAATACATATTGCCCACCGATGTGGGATGAAGACTTTTGCCACTTTTGCCAAATTTCAACAAATCTCCACCTTGGCAAAATTCCACATCTTCAATTTTCTCTCAGTAACAAATTTTGGTTGTGTCTTCATCTTCAATCTTCAGTGTTCAACAATGTTGATCAAATCCAAACAATGTTGAAACTTGATCGCAGTCACCACCTTTGTCAGCATATCAGCAGGATTCTCCGTAGTATGAATTTTCTTCACCGTGACTCCACCTTCTTCTATGATTTCTCGTACAAAATGATACCGAACATCAATGTGCTTCGTCCTTGCATGATAAACTTGGTTCTTCGCTAATTGAATAGCACTTTGACTATCACAAAAAATTGTGATACCTTTTTGTTCAACACCAAGCTCCTTTAGCAATCCTTGAAGCCAAATTGCCTCCTTCACAGCCTCTGTAATAGCCATGTACTCTGCCTCTGTTGTAGACAAAGCAACTGTTGACTGCAAAGTAGACTTCCAACTAACTGGTGCCTTTGCAAAAGTAAACACATAACCAGTAGTTGATCTTCGTTTGTCCAGATCACCCGCAAAATCTGAGTCACAATATCCAACTACAGACTGATTGCTTTCCTGCTCAAAAACTAACCCAACATCTACAGTATTATGAATATACCGTAGAATCCACTTCACAGCTTGCCAATGCTCCTTTCCTGGATTATGCATATATCTGCTAATAACTCCAACAGCTTGTGAAATGTCAGGTCTCGTACAGACCATTGCATACATCAAGCTACCAACAGCATTTGCGTATGGTACCTTTGACATATACTCTCGTTCAGCTTTATCCTTTGGCGACATTGTAGTACTTAGCTTAAAATGGGGAGCAAATGGAGTACTAACTGGCTTAGTCTTGTCATCTATGCCAAAACGTTGTAGTACTCTCTTCAAATATTCTTTCTGAGATAAACAGAGTTTCTTTGAACGTCTATCTCTTATTATCTCCATGCCAAGAATTTTCTTCGCCTCACCCAGATCCTTCATCTCGAACTCCTTCTTCAGTTGAATCTTCAACTTATCAATTTCTTCCGAATTCTTGGAAGCTATCAACATATCATCAACATATAGGAGAAGATATATAAAGGAACCATCTTTAAGCCTGCGCAAATACACACAATGATCGTATTTGCTTCTCTTGTACCCTTGCTGCAACATAAACTTGTCAAATCGCTTGTACCATTGTCTAGAAGATTGTTTCAATCCGTACAATGATTTTTCAAGTTTGCACACCATATTTTCCTTTCCAGCAACTTTGAATCCTTCTGGCTGAGTCATATAGATTTCCTCCTCCAAGTTTCCATGTAAAAACGCAGTTTTTACATCCATCTGAACTAGTTCCAAATCCAATTGTGCTACCAAAGCCAACATAATTCTAATGGAGGAATGTTTTACAACTGGAGAAAACACTTCATTGTAATCAATTCCCTCCTTTTGAGCATATCCTTTGGCCACCAATCTTGCTTTGTAGCGAACATCTTCTTGGTTAGGAAATCCTTCTTTCTTTGCAAATACCCATTTGCACCCAATTGCTTTCTTTCCCTTCGGGAGATTGGCCAATCTCCATGTATGATTCTGATGAAGGGACTGTATTTCATCATTCATGGCAATCCTCCACTTATCTTCTTCTGAACTTTGGACTGCGTCTTTATAAGTGGTAGGAACATCATCAGCTGCAATTGCGGTTGCACAAGCAACTGTCTCTATGAGACGAACAGGTTTCGTTATTTTCCTTTTTGGCCTGCTGGTTGCTATTGATTCAAGTTGTTGTTGAGGTTCCTGAGTTGGAATCTCCTCTACTGGCTCTCCTTCCAGAGGATAATCTTCATTTGTTTCCTCCTCTGCTTCTTGTGTAGGAAAAATAAATTTTCCCTCAAACTCCACCTGCTTAGAAGCACCATCATCTTGTTTGATATCTTCATTTGTTACCCTATTTACCATAGCAGATTCATCGAAAGTAACATCCCTGCTGAATATTACTTTCGTTGTCATAGGACACCATAAGCGGTATCCTTTGACTCCAGAAGTAATCCCCATAAAAATAGCCTTCTTTGCCCTTGGATCCAATTTTGACTCTGTCACATGATAATATGCAGTTGAGCCAAACACGTGCAAAGAGTCATAATCTACAGCAGGCTTTCCATACCATTTTTCAACTGGTGTCTTTCCATCAATAGCAGCAGATGATAAGCGATTAATGAGGTGGCATGTATATGTAATTGCCTCAGCCCAAAATTCTTTGCCCAAGCCAGCATTGGACAACATACACCTTACCTTCTCCAGCAAGGTCCGGTTTATACATTCTGCCACTCCATTTTGTTGTGGTGTATGTCTGACAGTGAAGTGTCGGACGAT